>JZLH01S0006769.1:0-12863 GCA_001188425.1 Eucidaris tribuloides | reverse complement strand
GTACAGTTGCGTTGCGGCGATATCGTTGTCACAGTCCACGTGCCTGGGACGTGTGTTCTAGAAATTTACTTTTTAGTTTGTATTAATACTATTACAACTGTGTCGAGATAAATTTGACCCAATCTGTGAGGTTAGAAGATCAACTATGCCGAAATTCAGGTCAAAAGAAACCTTGGAATCTAGTGATTCGGATTCTGACGTGGTACGTTTTATTATTTTTATGCAACTGTCTGGCCTTGGTCCCAGGCCTTCATAACTGTGTTTGTGATGCTGTGTATTGTCTATTGCAGTGATTGAATAGTTTCATGACGTCTTTTGTAAACCCCTTCGCCGCGCGGCTTCACACTTAGTTGTGTGTGTACTACTAGTACTACTGTGCAGTAGATGTAATAATAATTGTACTTGTGGGACGGGCTCGCGGGCATTATAAACCGAAAAGAGCACTTGCTGTAGCTCTTAGTTTTTGTTTTAAAGATGAAGACTAAAACAAAAAAAGATCAGGTGCCCCCGGCCCCCTTCGTCCGTCAGTGAGCCCGCCCCATGATACACACCTGTTTTGTCAGTTTTACCTAATGTGCAATAGAGGGAAGCAGACATGTATGTTTAATATCTAATTTTGTCTTGTGAGTTTTTTAATTGTCGTGATTGTATTATATGTATGTAGATCTATATAATGCCCTGCGTTTACTGCGTTTTCAGTTAGATTACGTCCTGGACTTTTCTTCCATGTTTTCTACATTCTGTTCCTGTGTTTGATTTGTATAAGTGATGAATTATGTAACGCTTTACCCCTGCACATATCTGCTATTTGCTATCTACTGTTGGTATATTTGTGCTACGTAATGAGACAGCCAGGGTTAAAAAAAATCTGCGTCCGGCACCTAACGAGTAATGTTAGATTCTGAGTTTATCTCGGTATAGACTACAGGTGCGATTCCTGCCTTGCACTGTGGATGACCAGCAAGGGTGTACGGTGTCTAGATCCAGCATTGCGAAGGGGGACGGTCCCACAACAATTTGCCGGGTTATGGGGTAGTATAGCATCTTTTGCTGTATACTACCCCATAGTCCTATGGATGTGTGAGCCAAACATATACCTGAACTGAAGAAATCATGTGGTCTTACTCATTAAAGCTGCAATTTCTGCATATGTAGAATCATCTAGTCAGAAATGTAATTTTTTGCCAGTACAAATTGTATAAAGAGTCAAGTTACCTCTCTCTTGAGTGGGTCCGTATGTTATGTTAGGGATAAGATAATATTTGACGCTATTTCATGCAGGTGTGGAGAAGCTGATTTTAGAAGATCAAAATCTGTGGTGCTATATGGTATCCAAGCCAAAAATTGTAATGGCAAATAAATCTAGATCTAAAATCTATAACATTGAATCTAATTTTATTCTTGCCACCTACTTTTGTCTCTTTTTCCTGTTTTACAGCCCAAGCCAAAGACAAAGAAACAGAAGGTACCTGAAAAGAAAGCTGAAAAGAAACCCCCCAAGAAACCAGCTGCTTCGGGTGATGATAATGTAAGAAATGTTTGCAGTAAGTGCATACTTGCCAAGTGCCAATGCTTTGAGCTCGTAACTATCAGTTTTTTTTTGGTTTAACCCATTGGAGACCAAGAACAACAAGGGCTAAGGTCAATGGAGAATACGTGTTAAAATCAAATTGTCTCCACAGCTTAACACCCACCAACTTTGAATAAATTGGCAATGTTATTGAAAAACACATTTTGTTTATTATTCAGGGCAGGAGTTAATGTAAGTCCGTCTAAGACCATGGCCTTTGGTGCCCCTCTCTATGGCCTTGGTGCCCTTTGCAAAATTGTAGTCCACTTGTACTTGCAGGCAAGTTGCAGCCGATATGAAAGTGCCCTTTCTTCCAATGGCCATGGTGCCCTTCCTAAACTTTTACTACATTAAATCTTACAGTAATCTCTTTTTTAAAATTGTGACATTAAATCTTTCATCACCGAGAAAAAAAAGCGATAAATAATGTTTGCCACAACCTTTAGGACCTGTCGACCTGTCTAAATGAAAAGTGCCCTTTCTTCCAATGGCCTTGGTGCCCTTCCTAAACTTTTACTCCAATATTATCAGAAATCTTTTTTATTGTGACGTGATAAATAAATCACCATGCAAAAAAGAAATGCTGTAAATGATGTCTGCAACAACCTGTAGGACCTGTCAATCATTTTATTCTCTCTCTTTGGTGTCTGGTGCCCTCTTTTGTGTGGGCTTGATGCCCTCAATGGCTCCATTATGCCTGCCCCTTTTCTGACTTTGCCCTTTTTGAAAATTATCTCTACCCCTTTTCGAAAATGATCTTGCCACTTTCAATTCATATCTCCTTTCCTGTTTTTACTAATGCTGACAGTCCGAAACAGTCTGTTTAGGTTGGACTGTAGTAGAATATGTATGCAGTACTGTGACCTTCAATGGAATGAGAACTTGAAAAGCAAGTATCTCATTAATGTTTTGAGTTTAAGTAATGTACTTAGTATTCTATCGATGTTAGAATTTTCATTTACATGAAAAATGAAGTAAGTGTATTTCTTTTTGTACATTAATCAAATTTTTTTGGCAGATTTCACCAATTTTAAATCCAAACATTTAAATCCAGAAATTTCACCCACTCTGAGAAGAAATTCAGTAACATTTTCACTTATAACCTAACCACAGCCACCTAACTCTGCAAGCTGTTGAGATTTCCTGAGCTCCATATACATGTACATGTTTCATGTGTCAAATGAAATTGGCAAGGGGATGCATATTCTTTTTGTCACAAGGGGCAAGTATCATGTGTTTTCTTTCTTTATATTGTACTTAAATTTCAGTTATCCAGACAGAGATTTGTGAATGTGCGAGAATTCCGAGGAAAAGTACTGGTTGATATCAGAGAGTACTATGAAGCCGATGTTGGTGATCTGAAACCAGGGAAAAAAGGTAAATAATTCTCAGTGTATTTTCCCCAAACAAACACAAATAAACAACAAAAGAGTGTGATCAGTTAATGTCACGGACGGACAGTTCCAAAAATGCCTATTATTGAAGGCCTAAGGAAAGTTTAGCATTACTCAGTACCTCTAGTGATAACCTCCACAATAAATCATAAAGTGACCCTGTGTATCTTGTCACTTTTTTTCCTTAGCTCTTCAATAATGGTCATTTTTTTAAATGTCCGTCTGTGACATTAATTGATCACACTCAAAACTAAACAAAACAAAATGTGTTTGAGCCTTTGAGGAGATATAGGTCAATTACACTGCTTAACGTTAGCATGACATGATTTTCCTAAACATGAACAAATTGTCTTTGAACTTTAATTTTTTTTTTTCAATCTAGATGAGACATTGCAAAATTGATTGCAGAACTTGCTTAGTTTACCAGAAAAATTGATAGTTTTTTTTTTCGCATTGGAGACTGTGAAAAGATTTCTTTTATACAGATGACTCCGCATAACTTGACGTCGCACAAGTCGATTTATCACCTATGTCGAATATTTTTGACAGTCCCAATTTGCTCTGTGGTCGTGTGTCGTATGGTGGGACCCCCAAATACCTGGTGGCGTTACATTTTTCAGTCCTCTTCTTTATTAAATGTGATGCATCAGAGCTATCTTTAATCCAATTATGATAAATTTGGGCTCATTCTGCAGCAAAATTACTCTGCTTTTGAAATCTGATAAGCAATCTTGCATTACACTTTGTTTAATTAGCAAAAAATGCAAAAATGTTAACAAGGGTAAATCTGGTGGATAAGCGGAGGAGGAGTATGTACAATCTCTATGGGGAAATCGCAAATTCATCTGTACTCTTGTTTTTCCTAGTTTTTGAAGCAGATAAGCTATCTTGGAGTTATGATATGCATCTGACTAACTTGACACATGTCTTTAACATTTCTGAATAGTAAAATGAAATTAATTGTCTTCTAGGTCATTAATTACTTAATTAATGACTGGTGTAGCTTATGCTTGCCATTGACTTGTACACGTTATGAAGCATGATAGTACTGCATGTAAGGACACACAAGTACAGTGTATGTTCACTTCAGGGCTACATGTTGGTTGAAATTTTTAAATACTCTCTACTGATCCATTTATTAAACAATAATCTACTATTTAATCTCTAAAATTTGTTAGTTAGGTTTAATAAATTGTTTGTTTAATTAGTGTAATTAATGTTTTTGTAACAAATCGCAGCACAATTTTTAACATATTTAGTCACGGCCTGTATCACCCCATCTGAAAATCAAAAAGTAGTAAAACCATACATTTTCTTAAAGCTGAAAGTGTGCTTTTTCACAATATACCATCAATTTTGAGCCATGACTCAATACTGACAAGTGTAATGAGTTGTCATCAATATCACAAAACTATACATTTTTTGTGTGATATTACCCTTTAATTTTTTTACACACCCTGAACAGCAACTTGACCTTGGATGATTGAGATTCTCTGAAGTATAAGCTTTCAGAAAATGTATACTTTTGTTGGTTTCTGATAAGTACTTTTTGAGTTATATTGGTTTAAATGCGAGATGCGACAAAATTCATAATTTTGGTGCCTGTAACGCAAAGGGGTCCCACCATACGACACATGACCCTGTGCCTTTTCAATGGGAAGTTTTTCTTGTAAGTCGATTTTATTTAATCAAATTTCGCCTATCTCGAACATATTTTCAAGTCCCAAAAGGAGCAATCATGTGTTAAATCATTCGCCTAGGTCCAAGTGGCCGTAACTGTCATTCTTGATGGTCTTAATGGGTTGACCTTTTGATCCCTGCCCATCAGCATGATCGTAAAATGTCATAAATTTCCCCATTCCCTCTCTGCCTGTCTCAATTTTTCTTGTACATTCGGTCTACAGTTTGACAGCTGCAATCCTATACATGTTTCCTTCATCTCTATACAATGGAATCTGTATACAAATACCAAAACTGCCTACTCGAATACGTCTAAGTTGACGTGATTTGTTTGGTCCCCACGGTGATCTCGACTTATGTGAAGTTTACTGGTATTATGATTTCTATTCACTGCATTGTTCATTTTAGCCTTAAAACAGACTGCTGCTTTAGCCAGAACTCCTCCAATGTGCACATACATTGAGGAGTAAAAGTACTATAGTCTCTCCTATAAATTTTGGGCGCCCCGCCTTTACGGCTGTTTTTTTTTATAATTCTTCGACAATATTTGATATTCTTAAAAAACCTTGGCGGTCAAAGCGTCAACATAAGGTCAAACTATTAACAACACAGCGTTAGGAACAAATTATGGCTCTTGTTTCTGTCTTGGTTATTACCCATGAGGTGTGTGGTGAGTCCACACATCTTTAAGGTCCTGTTACGAAGAGAATACACAGTACTGGTTGATTACTTGCAGAACAACAACATTACATATCACACTGCCTTTTCAATACCTTCTGTCAACATGGTACTTCTAAAATGTCACTATAGCTACAGGGAGGAGAGAGCTAGTTGAAAACAACAGAACCACTTCGTTGACATATCTGTTACACAAATAACCCACTGCTGACAAAGTTACTTCAACACAGAATCTATATGTGGGACTATGTTAATTTTGCCAATACCACCACTGCCAGCAACGGAGCCTACTCCGTCGGTAACTCAAACGTGCCAACATTACCTCAACTTTTATTGCATATGGAAGTGAATTAGCTCCCACATTATAGATGCAAATGTAACTTTACTCTCAGCTGGAAAATATAGGAAACTGCTAAAATTTGATGAAAGATTTCATCATCAATCCAGTACTGTGTATTCTCTTTAAAGGCCAAGGTTCAGCCCTGACATCAAGTGATTTTAATAAAAGCAGAACAATGAGAGAAACATATTAATGAAAGTTTGACGAAAATCCACCAAAGAATAACAGAGTTTTGAGGTTTCAAAGTTTTAAATTTGTGACGTCACATGCGAGCAGCTCCCCATATGATATAAATTCCATAAAATTGCCGTTTTCTCAGGTATTTAAACATGATTTTACCTGTGCATTCAATATATTATCAGAAACATTATTTCATACATGCTTCTATGAAAAAACTTCATTCAGTTATCATGAACCATTAAAAAATCGAAATTTATGGAATTTATATTACATGACATATTGGGAGCTGCTCGCATGTGACGTCACAAATTTAAAACTTTGAAACCTCATAACTCTGTTATTCTTTGGTGGATTTTCGCCAAACTTTCATTAGTATGTTTCTCTCATTGTTCTGCTTTTATTAAAACCAACTTGATGTCAGGGTGAACCTTGCCTTTAAGTCCTTGATTATGAGAGTGGCCGAATTTACCTTGCACCCACAGAAATTTCTCTTACCCCCTCCCTTCACTTTGCCCTATTCGGTGCATCCTCCTCCTTCAATCCAACCCTCCTACTCTCCTCCACCACTTGCTAAGTTCTCCCATGTCTTCTTTGGTGGCCCCTTCCCTCCTGACCAAAAACATGATCTATATCCCTCCTCCATACATGTGCATACCAACGTACTCCATTCGAATTCACCACTAGGGACAGTGATTTTCCGTTTTACCGGTAAATCAAACGGAAAATCATTTTCGTGTAAAAGTTCATGGAATTCACCTTTGAAAAATGGAATTCATGTTTTTGCTGTGTACATTTTCTATGACAAAACAGAATTTCCATTTTTACATCCAGTTGAAATGGAATTACAGGTTTTCAGAAACAGAAAAGACCATTTTTTGAAACGGAAAATCACTGTCTCTACACCGTCTAATTCACTGTTCGTCTTGCGGTCTTGTCGGAATAAACACTGCATCTATCTTTTTTCTTTGCAGGCAAAAAACAAATTGCATCTCGTCCACTTTCCCTATTCTCCCAACCTATTTACATGTATTTATGTGCATTTATTATTTCTTCCCTGCTGTAGGTATCAGCTTAACAGTCGATCAGTGGAGAAAGCTCGTGGACCAGATTGACGAAATAAATTCAAAAATCGAGGAGATGGCATAGGTACTTACCAAATGCAGAGTTTTGCTGTACAGGAAGAGGGTTTCTTTCTTGAAGAAGGCGTACCCATGGTTCTGCCGATTCAGCCGCTACTAATACACTGACAGGATGCACATCCTTCGGCGTACAGTAATAATCTCACCACTCATTTGCAACTTGCCAAAAAAAGTAGTCTTGCTATTTTGCGCTATCGTAGAACAAATGGTCTTATTACCGTAGTACGTCCGAAGTAGACTAGCAAACACATTTATGCAGAAATTTCAAAGTTATTACGTCATGGCATTTTGTACTCTGCTTTTCATCCTCAACATGTGGATAGCTCCTCACCCATGATCTTTTGGTGAAGAAATTTTTATATCTACCCCTATATCAAACCACATTGTTGATGCACATTGTTTCAGTGTTGTATCACTAGGTAGTTTTGTTTGTTGTCTTTCATTCCTTTAAAAAATAATTGTTTTGAGGGTTGAAATTTATCAGTTTCATTTCTTTCTGTCAAATGTTTGTTGGGAAATCATCTTGTTGCACTTTCTTCTAGTGATAAGGACATTAACTTAACTAAACATCTTGATTTCTCATTTTTGGTGGAAGATGATAATACAGGTGATTCTGCCTAAGTCGAATCTCTTGGGACCACAGAAATCTGTTCAACTTAGGCAAAATTTGACTTAGAAGATGTAAATAAGACATGTTTAGAATATTCTGGTCTGAAATAATGCTTTGAGTTAAGCGATTATTCGACTTATGGAAGGTCGACTTATGCAGAGTCTACTGTACAATTCAGTTGTAGATAAAGAGCATGTGTAGCTGTGAACAGGTTTTTTTATCACGGACACAAATAGCGATACAGACACAGACAGAGAAACACCTACACACATATACAGACATACAAAGACATACCACCATACACATATACCAGTATAATTTGGGATGCAGAGAGGCAGAGAATTCTTCAAAATCAAACCTGCTTTGTAGTGTAGAGTTAACACGACTGTGGGATGTGCTGGGATTTGCCATGCATACCGTAAACTTTGTGGAAATTACAGAGTCTTGGGAGGCAATGGGTTAGACCCTTGTGCATAATTGAAATGGACAAATTTAAAACTTCTGGGATTAATGTAATTTATTCAGTAATATGCAATTTGTAAATAAACAAGCTCATAAAGTGCCAAGAACTTAAAATTGTTTAAATGGTGCCTAGCTAAAATACCATGATAAGCAAATAATTATGTCTGCCTCTAAGGCCAAAACTATCATAGTTTTTCAATTAATACAAATTTTTATTTTTGTGTATGAAATCTTTTGTGTGCTAAGGACAGGCCGTTTTTCCCCAAAACTATGTGAGGGTAACGGTTTCATTCACTTCAATATTTTGAAGATGTCACTTATACAGTATTGCTTGAGACAATCTGGACATGTTAGTTACACTAGCCTTTTTATATGACAAGATTATGACCTCATCCGACCCTCTGATTACCCTTCAAAAGGAGTCGGGTAATATTTAGGTATTTAATGCCTTTGTTTATATCTGCAATGCATCATGCTAGATGTTTGTTAGTCCTGTGTAGTTCATTTAAACTGTAGTTTGCACAACATTTTTGCGGCGTAGTTCAAAATAGTTTGCACAATGCAACATTATAAATTGAGTTTGCATTAATTGTTGCATTAAATATTTGTAATTGCACACCTGCATATATGTACTCAGTCACATAAAGTGATAGCACTTGCAACTGAATTATTTTTTCTTGAAATCATATGTTTTCATTATTTATAAACAAGATATAATTAAGTGCAGCATAACTAAGTTCAAATGCAATAATCATGTTGCTATTTTCTTATGTTTCTACGTAGACTCATGTCTTTGTTGTATGCCATTTGGTATAGTTTTGACACAAGGTAAGATTTCATAAGAACTAATCAAGATAATATGATTCACCATGTGTTTGAACTGAAAAAAAAAACACTACTGGTTTTGTTTTAAGCAAAAGTGTTTTTGTCTGTGAAATGTTTAAATTTAAAATAATTGTGTTGTGACAAATTTATGTAATGACATAGTACTGTCAGAATGCCAGATAGATGTTGGTAGAACTGTACAAGCAACGTGGATCACAAGAGATCCAGTAGCGTAGCCAGCTTTTTGCCATTGGGGGGGCAAGGCACCCGAATGTACCGACAAACTCCCGACGTACCGACATATTTGACATATTCATGTTGTGTAATGATAACAGTTAAATGATTTTACGATAATTGTGAATAATTAATACACAGGGCGGATCTAGCCTTTTTGGTAAAGTTTTTTTTTGTTACGAATGGTGATCGGAGAAAATAAAAAAATGCATGTTTGCGCGCGAAGCGGCGCCGAAATTTTCGAATTATGGGAAGTTTGGCGCGCGAAGCGCGCTGAAAATTTTAGAAATTGTGTATGTTTGCGTGCAAAGCGCAGTGAAAATTTTAAAAATGCAGTTATGTTTACACAGCGAAGAGCCCGAAAATTAAACAAACTGTATATGTTTTGCAGCGCGATGCGCGCCCAAAAATGAGGTGTCTATGAAATTTGTTTTGCACTGTTTTTTTAAACAAATTTTGTAATACGTTTTGGTTTCCTGACATCTACTAACATAATAGGACCACCAAATTCTTCCACTGGCGAAGTTACCCCAAGGGGGGGGGGTTAAACCCCCTACCCCCACCTTGTGAGAATCGCTACTGATAACAACTATTAAGAAGTAATCCCAGCAAACACGAAACGTCCAGAAAGACGTTTTCTCTGCCCGTTCTTGAAAAGGTCCGATGCCGTTTTCGTCGAATGGAAACGTTTTCAAACGTTTAAAAACGTTCTCCTTTAGGACGAATATGCTTAATTGTAATGTCATGCGCTGATGTGTGAGCGAAGCGATACGAGCGTTTTCAGACATTCAATAGATTTTCAAGTCAAAGAAAGCTTGAAAGTTATATTTCTCAATCGTAACAACGCCTTCTGATGTCTGATATTTATTTCTTATCATCACTCCAGCAGTACTGTACATATTAATAGGAAACACACAAGTTATAATCATGCCAACAAAATTTGTATTTCACATTGCCTTGGGAAGAAGATCTTTTCGAATAATCTCATTGAGAATAGGAACGTGTGGAATTAAAGGCTAATTTGTGGGCTTTTGATTTTGGCTGCGTTCACGAGGAACGTCGGCCGATAGGGGCCAAGATATTTCCATCATCACATCGGTTGAAAGCTAGTGTGCCGCCGTTATCAAATAGGTTCTATTCTTTTTTCCCAAGATTTTTTCCTAATGTACATGTTGCTGAAATGTTGAATCTTTCAACAGTTTAATGTTGTAGGCTGTAAACATTTTGTCGGTAACAACATTGATGTTCGGGTCGGTTGATTTGCGAACGTTTCTGTAGTAGCTACACTTGACTCAAGTTGACTGCTACTATACCGCCTAATGTTCCAAATGTCATCAATCATTAGTATTCATGACAAGGCGGTTTGCCTGTGTTCCGAAAAAACACCTGACATGAAGAATCAATCACTTTTATGCTGATAGCGAGCGCGAGCGAGCGAGCTTGAAAAAATGATGATTTTTTATGCCTCCGCCTAACTGAAGTTGCGGAGGCATTCATGTTTTCGGGTTGTCCGTCCGTGGTCCGTCCGTCCGTTCCGTCCGTCCGTCCTTCTTCCGTCCTTCCGTCCGTCCGTCCGTCCGTCCGTCCGTCTCCGTCCGTCCGTCCACGTTACGGATCTCGTTACCGCGATACTGAGAACCCCCGATCGGAAATTTTTTGATGTAACTTAGGACCAAGTTGTACTATGACGCACCAAATGAACTGAATTAGATTTTGAGCTGAAAGTCAAAGTCAATGCGTCACCGCGGCTTAAATATGTCTGATTTGGCCGCTCGTTACCGCCGATTAACTTGACAGCGGCCTGGCTCGGATTGTTCATGTAATTGGGTTGTAAGTATGTATTATTGAGACAATGAACTGATTAGATTTTGGGCTGAAGGTCAAAAGGATCAAAGGTCACCGGGCCTTAAATTGTCTGATTTGGCTCGATTATCCGCCGAGTAATGAGGCGGGGGGGGGGGGGGGGGGGGGGTTGAACCCCCAATCGGATTTTGATGTAAACTAGGACAAAAGTATGTACTATGAGCCACAATGAACTGATTAGATTTTGGAGCTGAAAGGTCACAGGTCAATAGGGTCACCTGGGCCCTTAAATTATTGTCTGATTTGGGCTCGTTACCGCCGATAACTGAGACGTGGCTGGTACGGATTGTGATTTCACTTGAGGTGAAGTATGTATTATGACGGCACCAATGAACCTGATTGAGATTTTGGGGCTGAGGTCAAATGGTTCAAAGAGTCACCGGCGCCTTAAATTATGCTCTGCATTTGGCTCGTTACCGTGATTAACTCGAGAACCCCAATGCGGATTTTTTGAGTAACTAGGACCAAGTATGTTACTATGACCACCAATGAACTGAATTAGGTTTTGGAGCTCAAAAGTCAAAGAGTCCAGAGGTTCACCAGGGCTCTTAAATATGTATATTGATTTGGGCTCGTTACCGCGATAACTTGAGAGCGGCCGGTCGGATTGTCATGTAACTTGGGTGAGTATGTATAAATGAGGCATCAATGACTGATTAAGATTTTGGGGCTGAAAGGTCAAAGGCGTCAAAGCGTCACCGCGGCCTTAAATATGTCCTGTATTGGGCTCGTTAAACGCGATAACTGAGAGCGGCACTGGTCGGATTGTGATGAAACTTGGGTGAAGTATTTCTTATAGCACCAATAACTGATTAGCATTTTGGAGCTGAAACGGTCAAGCGTCACCGAGCCTAAAAATATTGTCTGATTTGCCGCGTCTACTATGAAACTTTGAGAACGGCCTGTCAGATTTTTATGTTATTTAGGTGACAGTATGTATTATGAGCACAATAACTGATCAGATTTTGGAGGGAGCTCAAAGGTCAAAGGTCCCGGGCCGGTAATATTGTTGATTTGGGCTCATGACTGATAACTTGAGTATGACTTTTCATTTTGATGTAAACTTGGGAGAAGTATCTTGGTATAGGCCCACCATTACTGATTCCGATTTTTGGTGTTGAAAGGTCAGCGGTCAAAGGTCACAAGGGCTCCTGTCCGAATTGAGCTCACTGTCGCGAATTAATTTAAGAACTGCATTGAATTTAGAATTACTGCTACCTTGGTCAAGGGTTCACATGGGCTTATGCTTATTCATCTAATTGGTCTTTCGCTACCATCGGTATCTTGAAGCTTTTCAAATTACATCATTGGAGGCGACTGCGGACTGCGGAGGCAATAACCATCGACTTGCGCGCAGTCGAAACTGTCTAGTTACATTGAAAATGTAAATTTCTTTCAATCATTTTTGTCGGGTTTATAAGATATTTCGTCGGGTATAAAATTTTTTTTGTCGGTCCGCATGTTACTGACGGAGTCCTTCGTTGTACCGACCAAAATTCCGAAAAAGCATTATTGGGGGGGGGGCCAAACTTGCCCCCTTATTTGCCCCCCTTTGGGCTACCGCTAGTGAAGAGATCCAAGTCATGTTTCCGGAAAGTAACAAAGTAACACTGAAAGCGCATATTTGACATGTTTTGTCTCTGTTCTTACTGCCCATATTTGGACTTATTAATGCAATCTTACAGTGCACTCTCGTTATTAAAGAAGTCCTTGGGACCCATCAAATTTGTTCTTCATATAACGAATTTCTTTCTTATATCAGGGTTGCAAAAACAATAGAATACAAAGGAAATTCAGACTATGGGACAGAGATTTTATCTTTATAATGAAATTTTTTGTTATATCAGTGTTTCTTTAACAGACAAAGAAGAGTGCACTGATACATAAG
>JZLH01S0006755.1:5528-21008 GCA_001188425.1 Eucidaris tribuloides | reverse complement strand
AAAACTGTACAGTGATTTTAACCTGTTGGAAATTGTATGTAGGAAAATCGCAAGGAAAAGCATATCACATGCAAAATGGCCATTACAATTGAAATAAGGGGAAATTTAAAGGTAAATGACATGATTGCAATTTCTTGAAAATGCCTCAAGAACCAAATGAGCTGGAACATACACCAACTATTCACTAGCTGGAGTGAATCTCCCAGCTGGAAGGATTTATCTTTAATTTGTTTACTTAAGGAAAATCAATCATGAACATACCAGTTTTTTTTATTTCTCTCATGCCCCAAGAGAAAGAAATCCCTTAGAAAGCTACACAACAGATTTGCCTGCTACAAGGAATATTGACAGTAGTTCTTTTAGAATGAGTCAGCTTTTGACTACAGATTTTCACGATAGAATCCTTGCATAGTTTACCGTATTTGCCGGTGTATAAACCGCACTTATTTTCCGTCAGGAAAGTCGGAAAAAAGGGGGTGCGGTTAATACACGGGTACAAGCAAATGTCCGTTTAAATTCCCAACATAATTTACTGTAATTATCGTAGTTTAACATGGTAATAGCTTCCCTAATCATTCTTGCCATTAAAAGTAATAAAAACGAAGTAGTTTGTTTGTCACAGTCCTTACAAAATTTAGCTTTTAATGCCGCATGCGCCCGTATTGCGCCTCCACTCTGATGCCATGCAGCCCGTTTAGAAGCTGAAAGTCGCTAAAATGAAATGTGGGGGTTCGTGTTTTACCCGTCAGACATGAATGCCGCGAATATTTAGTTCCGTATTTTGGTCCCAAAACGATGTCGGCGGGTTCGTTTCTTATCCGTTAAGAAACAATGAATGCCGGCAAGAATATTTAGTTCCGTATTTTTGGTCAAAACGATGGTCGTGGGGTTCGTGTTTAATGAACGATAAAACTCTCAGACATGAATCCCGCGAATATTAGTTCGATTTGCTGTCAAACGATGAGATGGGGATTCGTTTCTTACCCGTCAGACATGGAATTGCCTGCGGTAGTTTAGTCCATATGTTTAGGTCAAAACGATGGTCGGGGTTCGTTCTTAACCGCTTTAGACATGAATGCCTGGGAATATTTAGTTCCTATTTTGGTCAAAACGATGTCGGGGTTCCGGTTTCTACTTCCTTAGAAATGAAATGACCGCGAATATTTAGTTCCGTATTTTGTCAAAACGATGTCGGGGTTCGTTTCTTACCCGTTAGAATGAATGCGCGCGAATGATTTAGTTCCTATTTTGTTATTTAAACGATGGTCGGGGGTTCGTTTCGTTATTCGTTAGATAATGATGCCAGCCCGAATATTAGTTCCGTATTTTTGGTCAAAAAGCGACATTCGGGGTTTCGTTTCTTACCCAGTCAGACATAATGCCGCACGTATTTAGTTCTGTAATAATTGGTCAAAAACGATCGGTTCGTTTTTACGTCATTAGTCCATTGATGTCTGACGGTAAGAGAACGAACACCCGACCATCGTTTGACCAAAATACGGGAACTAAATATGCGGGATTCATGTCTACGGTTAAGAAACGGAACCCCCCGACCATTCGTTATGACCAAAATACGGAACTAATCATCGGCATTCATCGTCCGATTCGGTAAAACGAACCCTCGACCGATCGTTTTGACCAAAATACGGAACTAAAATACATGCGGGAATTACATGTCTGACTGGGTAAGAAACGAACACCTCGCAGACCATGCGTTTTGTACCAAAATACGAACTAAATATTCGCGCATTCATAGTCTAACAGGTAAGAAACGAACCCCCGACTATCGTTTTGACCAAAATACGAATAAATACATGCGGCATTCATGTCCGACGGTAATAAAACGAACCCTCGACCATTCAATTTTTGACCAAAAAACAGAACTAGAAATACATGCCATTCTATGTCCTGAACGGGTAAAAAATCGAACCCTCGACGATTCGATTTCCCAAGCATCAATACGGAACCAAATATTAAAACGCTACTTATTGATATTGGCCGCCCCCACCATTGTTCAAAAAGAAAAATCCCGCTATTGTTTTTTTTTTTTTTTTTTTGGGCGAGGTCGAAAGTCGGGATCGCGTTATATACACGGTGCGGTTTATAATAACCGGCAAATACGGTACTTATGTCTAATCAATATGTTTCCAGCTCAAAGTGAGGACCACCCACTTACTCGACAATCATATCATTTCCTTTTAAAAGGTAAATATCATGATTGGGGTAGTACCTCAACTGGCTGAAACTACTGTAATATCAAGTAAACTATAGTATGGAATCTCCCTGTGAAAGTCTTGAAGTACAAACGGTGAAGTCATTCCTAAAAATAAAACAATGTCAATATCACTCGTAGCAGCGGAAACCTGCTTGTGCTCTCATGGGCGCTTATTTTTATCGTCCCAGGATATAAGGTTAAGATACTCCTATGTTTATGGTTGATTCTCCTTAAAGTAAACAAATTACAGACAAATCCTCCCAGGTGGAGATCCACTCCTGCTAGTGTATAGTGGTAATATATTTCACTGCATTTGGTTCTGAGCATTTTCAAAGTGTTTCACCAATCATTGTCACGTAACTCTTTAAAGCATTGTGTCATGTCATTTGCACACCTAAATGAATGAAACTCTGAAATCATATCCAAGTGAAGTATTAATCATTAAAAATAAACACCTCTCATGAGAACTTGGGATAAAATATGAGCTTTTGGTGAAACATCTGGACGTTAAACATTCATCCATTTTTCAAATTACTCAGAAGACAATTTCGCACAAAAAGACCGCGACGTCAAAACGTGCACGGTGCCGTTCCAAATTGTTCCGATCAGCCGTTAGCACAAAGGTCGCTGGAGGTTAGCCGTTAACCAAATGAAAGAGCGCATCCGCTGGTCTTCAGCGACGATACATCTAATCCGCGATTCGCATATTGAGCAAAAATTGAAACTCACAGTAAAGATAACATTTCTGGTATACATGTCGTTATTAGTTTTTCTCATAAAACAACAAATTCGATGACGTATGGATCGTCCAAACTTCACAACACACCATTTGTAAGTACTAAACAGCTGTTGGTATTGATAATGAAAGGGGAAATAATGGACTTGCACATCCCTGACACAATCTTTAAGCTGTTTCTGATAATTTCGTTGATCATGTTATTTCATGTTGTTGTTGTTGTTTTTTTCTTCCAGGTAATGTTTCTAGGTGAGATGGAGGAGATCCTGGATGCGATAGAGCCTTCACAATTCGTCAAGGTGCAAGAAACTTTATTTAAGCAGCTAGCAAGATGTGTTGCCAGCCCGCACTTCCAGGTAAGATGTGGTGCAGTTTGAACTAGCCAGTAAAGTGCAGGGTTGCATGCCAGTTTTCAGGCACAAATTCGAATTTGTTGCCCTGGGAATTCATTGTCAAGCCCATATTTCTGGCTTTTTTTTGTGTACAAAATAGCTCATTATTGGTCAGTTACAGGCCCTTGTATAAACAATAACTGTTACCCTGATCACTAACAATAACAATAAATGTTTCCCTGACCAATTCCACACTTATAACTTTAAAATACAAGCAGATGTGCAACCTGTCATTGTCTAAACCAGACTTATCTCCATAAAAAAATAAAAAAAAACATTTAGAGGTAAAGTAGTGTATTCAGTAGTTGTAGACTGGTTACCGTATGTGTAAGGGGCTAATTATATAACAGAAATTAAGGGTCCTTGATGAATGATCTGGTGGTCTATTTTCTTCCCCTCCCAACCCCCCCCCTTCCCTGACCCGCTCCTCAGACATGATTTATGCCATTGTGGAAGAATATACATGTACAGGGTGGCCCAGAACGAATGCTACACTTGCCATCATTAATTTCTTCAACATCATCCACAAAATGTTATTGGGGATTATTTCACAGGTTAGAACATTTTTTTTCCAACAAAATGATACCATGATCATTGATTTTGATAAAAGCGTTTGGAATCTAGGGCAATTTTTCTGAGGCAATGTAATTTCCTAAATTTGCTATTTTTTCAATGCCAGCGATCATCAGAACACCAAAATATTCCAGCATAACGACATGCCATAGAATGAGCTTCACTATCCAGCTGCAATGACAATGTAAAGCCATACCTTACCATTGTCTTCTGTATCAAAGCGAGGCATTCCTGTCATCTGTCTCCCCGCTTATTTTATGGCACGCCGTTACATGAGAATATTTTGGTGTTCCCAGGTTTGCTGGAGTTGAGAAAGAAACAAATTTCAGAAATTACATTGCCTAAGAAAAATGGCTCTAGGATCCAAATGGCTTACTCAAAATCAAACATCATGGTATCAATTTGTTAGAAAAAGAATGTTCTAACAATGAAACAATTAATGGCATTTTGCTCATGATGTTAAAGAAATTAACAAACATATGTGTAGCATTCTTTCTGGGCCACCCTGTATAGTTATGTTAATCATGTGGTGTTATTCTGTGTAATGTCTATTCACTGTAATGTTATCAAGCACCACTCCCACGCTTCCTCAGTCTTTTGATGGAAAAACGGCACTCCTCAGATTTTGTTCCGAACCAAAAATCCTGCACATTTATTAGATCGGGCTAGTTTCAGCTTCCTGCAACTCAGGGACATGAGCAGGCCCCAAAATCCAAAAGTGCTTGACATCATCGAATGAGCTTTGTCGTGCTACAAGTAGCCACTCATGAAGGCACAAAGCCAAGCTCCATGCAAAGGGAAGGCATTACATAATAGACGGTCCCAAATCTTTTCACCTATTTGAAATGTGGGTTTGCCCTTAGTATGATCCATTAATGACCGAGGCAAATGTCAGACTCAATCCAAAACCCATTAAAATAAGAATGTTTCTTTTTGCAAGATATCGTTCTATTCACACCATCTGGATTGTAAAGGGTAAATGTGTGCCATGGTAGTGGTATACTATGTCTGGAAATCCTTCATTTGCTATTTCAGGAAATGTTAAATCCATGGAATTTTTTTTTCTTCAAATGTTAATTCAGATCAGGATGTATATCAAATCAAAAATCAAGTTGCCAATAAAATCTGTTAAGCTCACCCAATTTAGCTTATCTCAGCTATTGCGATTACTCTTTCGCCATTATTTGCCATTTGTTGTCAATCATCCTTTGAGAATTTTTAAAACATTTTGCTTGGTGTATTTAAAATGCACAACTAAATTCTAATTCTAACCAAGCTGGCTAGGAATCCCTAGTGTAAGAAAGGTGATCTGCAGCGTAGGAAATCACAGGGGCTGAGGGCGGTTTAGCCCCCTAAAAGAACAAAATATCCCCGTAAATCACAAAATACCCCTCAATTTTCCTCAAAGGTTTCAATGTATAACATACTGCCATCACTAAATCAGGCTTGAAAGTACCCCCACAAAATGAAATTTTATTTGCTACTTGAATATTCAAATTTCACAGAAATGCGTTTTGTCACCAGTCATCCTCGGGGATAGGATTCCGAAGTTGTTTAATTGATGATCATCATTATGGGGTGCCTTAGATCAGTGTTTCTATGGCATAGTGATTCTCAGATCAGTACTGAGCCCCCCTCTTTAGATGACAACAATCACAGAACTGTTGAAAGAACCATTAATAAACTTTCAATATAATTTACATTTTGCAGGTTGCTGAGAGGGCGCTGTACTTCTGGAATAATGAATATGTCGTGAGTCTGATTGAGGAGAATTCAAATGTCGTGTTGCCCATCATGTTTCCGAATCTATACAGGATATCCAAGGATCACTGGAAGTTCAAGTAGTAGCATCTTACAACTAGGTCCTACTTCCCTATTTTTCGTACTTTTTGCCCCCCCCCACCCCCCCCCGCAAAATAGGGAAAAAAAAAAATCTGATAGGTGTTAATCGTTGAGAGACTAATACGAGTTAATCATTGTATGGGTCTATTGGTAATGTGTTGTTAGTAGTGACTCAAATCGTTATGGGTCTATATTTGTTTGGTTGTTGATAGTCTTTAACATGGTTGGATGCTGAGGTATTCGTAACTACCATCATCACCTGTTTGTGAATGGATATATTGATTTTCTGCTGGAATTTTTTTTTCTCTTTTTACCAATCTTTTGAAATTTATTTCCAGATTATTCGCATGTTTTCCATTTTCTTCGGGGTTACTACTCCAAACACCCCTACTTTCCTCCTCCTTTGATGGATTGTATCCTACTTTTCTCCTGCTTTTCTGAGAATTTTGCTCCTAATTTTCTCGTAGTTCAACCAAGAATAGTTGAAGACCTGGGATTAGCAGAGGGACATGTGGGATAGGATGGGCAATTCGATTTAAAAAATTGGTGTAAATAAAATGGTTGGCTGATTTAAATCAAGTTTAATTTAAATTGCAATTACAATCAATTATTTTTTATAAGAAACCGGTCTTTTCTTCCAAAAATTGACAGATTTCACCAAAACTATGTAATCTACCCAAAGGTTCTATGAGAGGTGTTTATATATATTAATCTTCACATTGTAAAATGATTTTAGCCAATTTCACTCATTTTGCCGTTTTTGGCGTGCAAATCCTGAACCCAATCTTTGATCCAAAACTTGAAATCACCCAATGTGCACAGTAGTCAATTTTGCACTGCTGTTCTGGCCCACTACAAACTGGCATGCATGTGCACAAGAGACCAGATGTGTCTGGTGCAAAGTTTTATGTGAGTTGAAGTTTTACACCATGGTGAACAGCCATCCAAACTTTGCAATCTCCGAGAAGACAAAGCTGCAGGCAGATATGTGATGTGAATGCACATCATTTCTGTTTAATGAATGCAGATATACATGAACGTGGCACAGTATGGGTGAAATTTAACCCCTTGGTGACGACTGGCTTGTACAGAAGCCCCATACTTATGACACCCAGAGACAGTTTTCTTCATTTTTACTGATCAAAATGTATGACTAATAGGACAGATTTATTTGTAGGCAATATAACCTTAGTGTGAGTGAAAGGGTTAGCATATTTTCTGGGCTTCTTTGGAATCCAGTCGTGTCTGAACGTGTGATACGAGGTGTGACAAAGAAGGAATGAGACTGTGACAGCCACGCCCATGATGCAATGTCAAATCGATCCACCACCCATGTCACTGTGTTGCCCAAAATCTCATCAACATTCTGCTGTAATATTGTTCACCTATCTCATGCTGTACCCCTTCCTCAGGCTGTTAAAGGCAAGGTTCACCCTGACATCAAGTTGGTTTTAATAAAAGCAGAACAATGAGAGAAACATATTAATGAAAGTTTGGCGAAAATCCACCGAAGAATAAGAGAGTTATAAGGTTTCAAACTTTTAAATTTGTGACGTCACATGCGAGCAGTTCCCCATATGTCATGTGATATAAATTCCATAAAATTCCCGTTTTCTCAGAAATTTGAAAATGATTTTACCTGAGCATCCAATATATTATCAGAAACATTTCATATAGGATTCTGTGAAAAAAAAACATTCAGTTATCACAGACCATTAAAGAGTGGCAATTTATGGAATTTATATCACATGACATATGGGGAGCTGCTCGCATATGACGTCACAAAATTAAAACTTTGAACCTTCATAACTCTGTTATTCTTTGTGGGATTTTCGCCAAACTTTCACTAATATGTTCTCTCATTATTCTGCTTTTATTAAAACCAACTTAATGTCAGGGTGAACCTTGCCTTTAAGTGGCACGCCCTAACTACGCCCCATCATGATACTCGTGGTTGCACAAACATAGAGCCGGGAATCAGTTTGAAGTTCCTGGTTCAGTTAGGTGGGGGCCCAACCAAAAAGGCAATGTCATGGGCAGGATTTTTTCCATAAGACTCCTGGAGAAGCTCAATACACCAGTTCAGCCCCTGCCCAACTGAGCTAGGAACTTCAGATTGATTCCCTGCTCCATAATTTGTGCCACTTCTCATATCATAATAGTGTGAAGCAGGGGCGTGCCACTCAACAACCCGAGGAAGGTCCACAACGTGAGATAGGTGAACAATTATTATATCGATGAGATGTTGGGCAACACAGTGACATGGGTGGTGGGTCGATTGACATTGCATCATGGGCGTGGCTGTCACAGTCTCGTTGCTCTGTTGTCACACTTTGTATACTTAATCCCCAAGGGATTAAGTTATGAAGCCCAAGTATCATCAAGCTGATTGTTTTGCACATCCTGTCTCATTCTATCAATTTTTTGAATGGATTCTTTCTCTTGGTCAACATCACTTGTGATTGAATGCGTGAAAATATGACAGAGCATTCCCATGCAAACGGTTTAATTAGAGTTAAAAGAAAAAAAAACCTAAGGTGGCAGGATGGTAGAAAGTATTGCTTCACTTGTTTTTGTTTGTCTGAGGTTTGAATTCAATATGCTATTTTTATGTCCATTTCAAGGCATCTTTGAAATGAGTATGTATAGAAAAATCATTTCTGTGCAAATGTAGCATGGTTTTAATGGCAAAGGTCAAAGGTTATAAATTATGTAAGGTACATTCTCCCCCAAAATAACTGAAGTATTCAACGCCCCTTCTAGCTGTTTAGTGCAATTAATTAAAGAACAAACCCTATTTGATTTGTTTGGACGTGGATTTTGAAGTATTTTCAACTAATATGCCAACAAGAATTATGGGAATCTTAATACTTGCAGCTAAGTAAATTCACTTCTAATGACTTTATTTTACCCAGTTCGTAAGTTTCACACAATTATTCATATGGGTCGATGTTTCTCTAAGATGTCGCTGTTCTATAATGCAACAAGACAGGTACAGTGAAAGCCCGGGGTGAAAGTCGATGCCCGATTATTAAGCTGAATGTTCTAAAGACATTAAGTCATTTTCAATTACATCAAATATTGTTCACCTCAAAGTCAGCAGCTTTTGCTTTATTTTGTTTAATTTTTCCCAAATTGATAAATTTCAGTAATTGATTGATTTGAATGAATGGTTGATTGGTTGAAAGATTGTGTTAAATTGATTGTAAGATTTAAAAGTGATTTTAAAGGTTAAAATTTTGCCGTAAAATATTGCATTATTTCGTAAGTTGGTGACTTGGCCTCGGCCTCGGAGAGTTGTGACTCGGACTCGGCCTCGGACAATAGTGACTCGGACTCGGCCTCGGCCTCGGAAGGTAGTGACTCGGACTCGGTCTTGGCCTCGGAAGGTGGTGACTCGACTACAACACTGATATATATACACATGTATATATATTTATTCATTGATTTATTTGATAATTAATTTATTTTTAATTTTGGGAATTCACACATGTTTCGAACTGGAAGAACTACGTGAATGCGCATGCTTGCATAAAAAGGATTTGTTCCCGGCAGAACGTTGTATCGGAAAACCATTTTTCTGAAGTTCGCCAAATAATTCCCCATGGGAATTACGAATTTAAATTTGGCAAAATAAAAACTAAATATATTCAATAACCAGGTCACAAATTTCCATACAAATTCACATTTTCACATTAAAATTATGGTGCTTTTTTTTTCTGCCAAACAAGCACACAAAAGCGCATGTCCAGCTCAAGCACGTTTGCGTCGTTCTTCCGGGCACGCAACGTATTTATTGTTTGTTTGTTTTCATCCACTTAAATTTATGGATTCATTCATTCTTCTATGTTTGTTTTTCCCCTGTGTCACAGAACCATTGTTGCCTTGGTATACAATGTACTCAGGACATTGATGGAGATGAATAGCAAGCTATTTGATGAACTTACAACTAGCTACAAGGCAGAGAGACAAAAGTAAGTATGAATTCAAACAAAAATGGAAGCTTAGAAATGATGGTGGTGGTGGGTGGGGGGGGGGTAATAAGCCACAGAATGTTCTCAAGAAACTTGTTTCCATTTGATTTGGGGTAAGATAGAGAGACTTCAGAGTTTTTTACAAAGTGAAACACTTGTCATTGTGACTTTTATACAAGTACTGACATATTTCACATTCTCAAAATTAGAGGGAAACTGGGCAAAAGTATGCTGCAGTCATGTACAAATGTATTTTAAAATGGTGTGGGGATCTGATTTGTATTTGAAAATTAGGTATTAATGTGATTGTCTCAGAGATATGAAGGTGTATTGAAGGTTTAACCCTATTTTAACTGGGCTATGTCAGACAAGGGTTTTTTTTTGGGGGGGGGGGGGTTAATTTGACCCCCCCTTCAGATCTCGGCCACCGATCAAGTGATCGCCGCAAAAATTTGCATGCAGATAGAGCCGGATGTAAACTACACAACTGTATAGTAAAATTTTCAAAAAATTTTTTTTCTATTTTTTAAGTAATCAATTATGCAAATAAGTGCATGAAATTATGTTTTTGCCTATAACTCACTTACAATAGCTAGTAGAATACTAATTTTTGATGAAAATATTCATTTTGACATTTCTCACAATTATCTACAAAAAGATTTGCCGAGTTGGAATTAATTTCTTATGTATTTTATTGTTTTGTGAATTTCTTATGTATTTTTGTTTTTTGACCTTTAGTTTTCTATTGTTTTTTTCAATAAAATTTGTTGGGGACACTTTTGAAATCATAAACAGCATAAACTTAATTCATTTCAACCAATAGAAGCAAGAGTAATCATACATTTATGATTTTTGGCTGAAAACACAATTTCCATTGATTTTGTACACAAAATCATGTTTTTGAGCAATTTTGGGGTTGACATGCATGTATAAAAAGTCGGGCAGTGTTTTAACGGTACGTCCCATTTTCGCGAAAATGGTCTCAAAAGATGCGCAAGATTTGAAAGTAAATAGGCAGTGAGCGACGCAATCAAAAAATTTTGCACGGCGGCATGGTCGCGAAATTCCCCCCCCCCCCCCCCCCCCCGTTAACTATAGGGTTAACTCTTAATCTTCCATAACTTCTGAATTGTTGACAACATTGTAATACAACTTAATTTCTAGAAAGTTTATACTTCTATTTACGATTTTTCAACACTAAATTTTTATTTACCATGTGTATGTAAAAAGTTACAGCTGTTTTAAGGGCTTTGTCCAAGAATATGTGACATGTTCAATGAGTATTATTTCAATGAGAGTGTATGTTAACCCCTAAAAAAACTGGGGTGTAGTGGTGAAGGATATATCATCATAAAAACTGTTTACTTTGAGCTAAAGTTTGATGATGTAGCCTTAAATGCAGCTGACTGCATCATAAGTTGATAATAAGTAAATGAAAACATTTGTTATTTTATGTATGGAAAGGGGGGGGGGGGTCAGATTCCACACACCCCATGGCTGTGTTTTTTTGGGGGGGGTTTAAAAGCTCTTAGTTACAAAATAATAATGATTATGTCCTGTTTTGACATATTTTGTGTTAAACTGTCAAAAATAGCAAATTTTTACTGTGTAACCTGTTGGTTGGAGACCATATATCGTCGGTATAGAACCAGAAGGGCGTTTACGCATAACTGGTTGAGAACCAGAAGGGCGTTATCACTGTGCAAAGTCAATGGCATTAACGCCCTTCTGGCTGTCAATGTATTTAGCACTAACGCATTTCTTGTTCTATACTGACGATATGAGATTTCTTGGGTTGGGTTCGAAGGAGAATGCGTGTTATATCAAATTCAAACCATCTCCAACGGATTAAAATAAAGAAAATTAAGTCATTATTAGAGACACGTGATCGTATGAAATGTCTGTATTTTCTGGATTAATGTGCAAATTCCCACAAAGTATGCACTGGCAACATCAGTTAAATACTGAATGATCATAATGAGCAAGTGAATTTCATGTATATGTTGCTTTCATAACAAATCATGGGCAATGAGGAACAAACTGTTGCTTTTCTCGTCATTGCAGGGAAAAGAAGAAGGAGAAGGAACGGGACGAGCTGTGGAAGCGATTAAGTAAACTGGAAATGAATCATCTAAACAATCAGACCAACAGCAGTAACTAGCGGTGGTAGATAGTCGTCCGTAGGACCAGCAGCGATAGCGTAGACAAACCACTGGAACCCCTGGCTGGGCTTCAGAAGTCGTCATTGTCGTATCCGTGAATTTGTACGAAAACTGCAAGGACAGTAGGAGGACGGTGTTGGATGGAAACGAACGAACGAAACGACACTCCTTTGCATGAAGCAAATAACGTGTGGGCCAAAAACAAACAAAAACAAGACATAACAAAAAATGCGATGATCGTTATTGTTGCTTATTTAATTTTTTGATTTTTTTTTTTTTACGGAGTGAGTGATTAGATTGGTGGTCTTACACGTACGATATCTGAATAAAATAACTTAAATGAAATAAATGTGATAGTCGACAAAAGTGATGTATGCAAGAAAGTCGGCCACTGACTAACCGGAGGACTTTGTGCGTGATATGTGTGGTACCGTCGGACAGTGTTAGTTGATTCCTTGTGTACATGAAAATCAAAATCTCCCCGACTCTGTTCTTTGTCTCTTTTTCTCTCTCTCATCTTGCTACCTCGACCTCACCTTAGTTTTCTGTGTAACCCGAATGTGTCACTAGTAGCAACATGGGAAGATCCACTGGTTCTATAATAATCTGTAAATTCAATGCAGCAATCGTAGGATCACCTGTCGGAGGTTAAAAAAAAAAAATCTATAGTTTTTGACAAATTTAAAAGTAATGTGTATAAAAGAAAAAAAATAAACAGTAAACATGTACTTATAAATGTGTAACCGTTCCAGAATCGCACCTCTTGTACAACCTGATGGAGTCAAATTGTTTGTATAAAATGTACTTACGACATCCTGTTTTTACATGACACTATGCCCAGAGTGTTTTACGCATAGATGTGTAAATTGCGTGTACTTTGATACTAAATTTTTTGTTTAGATGCGAGAAGTGTTCTGCCAGGCACAGTGGACCTCTATACATCCCAGACTAAAATTATTCATGTAAAATTAAAAAGACAAATATGTTTTAACAAAAATAACCTGGTGGAGACGCTGTACCATTTTTTTTTTCCAAAGTTAAGATACAGAAACTACCTTGCAAACAGCGTGTATAGATGGACTACTCGCATTTATAGACATTGCACAGATGAGCTTAATTATTTGTTCAAAGTTGAAGGATATTTTATATTTAAGTGGGTGGTCATAATGTTCATCTGAAACAAAGATATGTAATTATGTGTAGAACAAGTTACATATAGTCGATAGTAGTTAGGTATTAAGCTGGGTGAGAGTGACTCTTGCCGAGTCAGTGTGACCTAGAATTTTTGCTAAAACTTGTTGATTTTTCGATGTCTGTATGAATTCGTAGACAGATACCACTTTTGATACGATGTTGTGATAGGGAATGGGCTTAGATAATACCCGAAATGCAGAATTAGAAAATGTCAAATAATTATTTGTAATACTCGCAAAATTCCCCCGAGTGTAAATGTATGATTATTATACATAAGTAACAACACACAGATTACGTGGTGTTTTATTTAACAAGTGGAATTAATATGTATGTTTGGGTGTTTATATACTAACTGCCAAAGAATAAAGTATGTTGTACATGAGTGGATGCATTTTTAATTGGGATATAATAGCGTACACTTCTCATATCGAATTAGTTTCCTGATCCCATAGAGTAAATCATTGCAAGATTACAGATGTGTTAAAGCAGAAGGCAATTGCGCTTTTTTATTACTATTCTCTACCTTTGAAATTATTTACAAAATAAAATATACTATGTGTGCAAGTAAGTATTAAATATTGCAACAAGATTAATTCAATTTTTGGAACACTTGCATGAATAGTTTATAATCCCATCCAGAAATTTCAGACATATCAATTCATGTGCACAGAATTAGAGACCTATCGTCTTTAGTTATTTTTCTGCTCGTTGTTAGGTTAGATATGTTGTGGAGTGCTCTAAATTTGTTAATGAAGTGCCATATAAAGCGAAAAATTTGATTAGTAGTGATTATGTTAAAGCCACAGGCTAACATTGGAGCTTCAATTTTAAAAAAATTGTCAAACTGTGAGATGTGAGCTACATAGTAGTGTTTGAATGGACCAAAAACACCCAAGAATACAAAAGTTTGGAAATTTATGATATGACTGAATAAACAATAAGTACTCGGGCCGAGTACAAAATAGCCTAGATGTACACACAGTAAGTCTATGGGAGGAAATGGGCACATGATTGTGTTCAACTCATGATTTTTACTTTCTAAAGCACTAAATTATCAGTTTGAAATACAATATGTTCAGGGCTTCATTTTAAAACCTTATCAAAGACACTTACGAACATAGAGGATTATGTAGCTCACAGTTTTTTAAACTGTGGTCAATGTTAGCCTGTGGCTTTAATTGGACATGCATTTTCACGCACCTTCTCCCATATACATGCACAGCACACCCTACAAATATATTTTCATACCATGGTCATTTTAGTATTTGGAGTGCTGAATGAGTGACAGTGTTGCGTAGTACAGAAGTTTTGATGAAGTTTTAAATTAAGCAGCTCACGAGATGCTCCACAAGTTTTTGAGTGTACGAAATACAGTGGAACCCCGTGATAAAGAGGTCAGATATAACAAAATCCTCCTATAACAAGGTAATTTTGTGGGTCCCAATTCTTTATATTTTTTGTTTTGTCACCCTGATATAGTGAAAGACCTGATATAACAAGGTAATTGTCATGGTTTTTGCTTCCCCGTTATAATGAGGTTCCCCTGTATCTTGAATCTCCCAAATCCTTGTGGAAAGATCGATAATCACTTATGCAGGGTTGTCTTAACCGGACTGAACCTGATCTCTCTAATAAACCAGTGCAGTGAAGTCTACGACATCCTCAAATGGATGACATTTATATATGAGGCAGTTCTTTAAATGTAACTTACGAGAGTGGATAGGGAATTTTTTTTTCCAATGAACTGGGGAGCATTTCATAAAGAGTTTTGTTGGCAATTTTCACTGACAACTGTTATAAGCTACTAAAATCCTTGCATCTGATTGGCTGAGAGCAAATTTATCAGTGAAAATCACCGACAAAACTCTTCATGAAACGTCCCCAGATTTCCATCTTGCTTAGATACTTTGTAAATCATGGCAGAGTGTCAAAGGTTTAGTGGAATGTGCCATGGCTGTTCTGTTCTGCAGAGGAGGATTGCTGGGAATACTAATTAGTCACTCAACAATAGGCTTGAAAGTTAATAATTGAAACTCGAAATCCTCTGTTCCTGATCTGTTGTTACGACAACTCGCGACCTGTCACGTCCATATGGAGTCGAGAAGTTCATTACCTCAGTATAATGCAGCATTTCTAAGTGTTGGATGCTAAGTGCATTTTACAAATATTTATGATCTAAAATATAATTGCACTGTTTAGAGCTCTTGGGACAAGATTATAGAAACTTGCTACCCACGACTGTTCCCCCCCCCCCTCTGTATATTTATTTGTTTAAAGGATGGAAAGAATGTTTTTTCACAAATGCCCGTGCAGCAGAAAAGTTCTTTTTTAAAAACAATGAGGGATTTTTATGAGTGAAACATACATGTATAGATGTATTCCTGAACCTGTG
>JZLH01S0006744.1:0-16303 GCA_001188425.1 Eucidaris tribuloides | reverse complement strand
TTTCAAACTATTCATGACAACCTCTTTCTGAAAACCATCAAATTCGTTTGTTGAAAATGTAATAAATAATAATAAATTTTGGAGTTGATCTAAACTAACCATTGTAATTACAGTAATTCCAAACTAACATTTCTTTTTCACATACATAAAATTGGGTTGGTCCCTGTATAAAGGTACTATTTTTTTCCATTCCACTTTTTACTTACATTTTTGGAATGTCCTTACTATTCTTTCAGATTTTTTAATCTAGGAATGTGATCTGGGTGTGACTTTCAGCATCAAGCATCAAGCTAAATTTTCTACAATTACAATTTGATACTCTTCTGTTTACGTTTTTTTTACACTTTTTTCTTCATCAAGAGAATTATTATTATTTTTTTGAAAGGCCTTTCTGTTATATAATAACAATACTGTTTCTTTCCACTTCCAGAATTATTTCCAAAATAAAAGCTGAAATACTAGTCAGTCTGGAAAACTCTAATTCTGGAAAATTCCATTTACTTCATGGTTTCTGGTAAAGTCCATTTTTTCTGCATTGCCAAAAGAAATGTGAGATTTTATATCAAGACACTCAATGTATTGAATTTTGAGTAGCAAAGACAAACCACTGCATGAATTGTTATGTAATTACTTAGTCCAGATAAAATGTACAAAACCAAATTAAGGAAAGGCAGTTATACTCTGAATTTGTCTCAGCATATTCTGCATACCATATATAAATCAGGTGATAATGCCATAATGAATAGGATTCTTATCATTCTTATCATATAAGTACTTAATTCTTTTTCAAAACTTTCCTCAAAACTGAATAACTTTTGCACCTTTTTCCTATAAATGTATACAAGCTATAGAAAACAGTCATACGGCTTGGATGATATCATAAAATACCTCAAAATGCTTATCAACATACACTCCTCAAAAACAGAATAGATTTTTGCACCTTTTTCTGAATGCATACCAGTGTTAGGAAAACAGTCAGGTGGCTTAGATGATATAGTCCAATACCTTAAAATGCTTATCAACATTATCACATATACAATACCACATATAAATACACACACAACATGACAGAATAATCACAAACAAGCAAGTTTCTCATACTCTCACTTTGGCTTCTTTTAAATAGAAGGCAATAAAAAAATACACGGAGGGGAATCAGAATTCTTGAACACTGAGCCATATATCCGGAGTGCTTTTATTATCTGTGCTGGCCCAACGTCATGGTGTAGTAGTGACCCTTCTTGGCAACCAACTCCTGGTGGCGCCCCAGCTCCACGACGATGCCGTCCCGAATAACAGCGATCATATCTGCGTTTTGTATCGTGTTCAGCCTTTGAGCAACGACGATCGATGTCCGGCCCTTCATGGCATTGTCTAAGGCAGACTGGACAACCTAATGAAGGAGATACACAACAAATTATATATTTGGTTGAGAAATATACTTCTTAAAGCCACTGCGCTAACATTTACCACAGTAAAAAATGTGAGCTAATAATCTCTCGATGCTCCAAGTGTCTTTGTAAGGTCCTTAGAAATGAAGGGCCCTGAAAAATGGTATTTCAAAAGATGATTTAGTGCCTTTAAAAAAAGTGAAAATCTTACAAGCATTCAAATTGACCAACATCTGTCCATTTCCTCCCATAGACTTACTGTGTGCAGATCCCGGCCATTTTATCATCCACCGGAGTAGAAATTGTTTATTCATGCATACCTTGCCATTGGCAGCATAACTTTCCAAACTTTTGTATTCAAGGATGTTTATTTGTCCATTAGAACACTACTATGTAACTATGTAGCTCAGATATCAAAGTTTGACATTTTTTTAAATTGAAGCTCCACAATGTTCGCCTATCACTTTAAGCAAATCTCCTTCTCAAGCATATTTTGAGATTGAAATAGTGACAGGTACTATTATTTTGTTTATCTATTCCCATGGGGTAGCTCTCTCAGTAACAGCAACTGCTTTAAAGGCAGGGTATCTCTTTTGCATGCCTAAAAATTAACATTGTGTAAATACAATGGCATTTAGAAGAAAATACCATCTAGGAACCTTGAGCAAAATTTATGAGCTAGAAACTCAGTTTCAGTGGAATTATAGTGACCGTTAGACTCTGATTTGAATTTTCTTCTCGCAAGAAAAAAACTCCTACCTTAGAACTTACACTAAAAAGCTGTTGGTTTTCTTTCGAATTTTTAAAATTCTATGTAATTAATCACCCCCAGATTTCACAGACATGTCCTTCATCAATAGCCTAAGGGCATGAGTTATCTTTTTCTGGTCTGTGGGGATGTTTGCAAATGAGATCCACTGCCTTTAAAAGCAGGACCTGTACAATTACAAAACATCTGTAATATAACAAAAAACAATAAATTTATATTAATGTAATGAACAGAAAGTACATAAAATTCCATGCAGCATTTTAAAGAAATGTGTATTGAAAAAAAATGTCTCTGCTGTATATATTTGTTTGTACAAACAATGCCACTAAATGTTTATTTTCTCTTTGAGAAACAATTTTTTTCATCCCTGTACTCCATACATTTTCAGACTAATACTTTTTAAAAATTTTCCAATGTGAAGTAAGTGTGTTCAAGCATAAACAAAATGAAAATTGCTTGATAGTTTATCTATAAAATAATTGGAGAGTTGTGCAGTGCATGACACAATGTTGCCCATTTTCTATAATCTTTGCAATTTTCACAAATTCATTATCTTCATTCTTTATTTGTCTAATTTTCCTTGTATTACTACTCGTCTGTTCCTCTGATTTTATTACTTTTGCTAAATATATTGTGTTATTAGCCTTGAATTCCCTTTTAACCCTACTTTAACTGTGCAATTTCAGACCAGGTTTTTCGGGGGGGGGGAGTCAAATTGTCCCCCTTCAGTTCTGGGCCGCAGATCACCTATAACTCAAATAAAATAGCTAGTGGAATGCTAATTTTTGATGAAAATATTTAGACATTTCTAACAATTCTCTAAAAAAAAAATTTGCCATATCAGAATTTATTTCTTATGTATTTTATTGTATTGTGAATTTCTTACGTATTCCTATATTTACGTATTCCTATTCTTACATATTTTGTTTAAATTAATGATAAATAAGATCAAATGCTTGATCTGTTATTTTTTAATGACTCAGAAAAAGATTGACCCAACAAGATTCGAATCATCTGCATTTGATGCAGATACTTTTTGAAGCATAATTATGCTAACTAAAATAGAATAATAGCAGCCAATAAACATGAAATTATCCATATTCAAATGAGTTAAATGAAAAAAAAAATTGCATTGATTTTGTACATAAAATCACGTTTTTGAGCAATTTTGGGGCCAACATGCATGTATGGAAAGTCGTGCAGCGTTTTAACACTGTCTGATTTTCACAAAAATAGTTTCAAAAGATGAGAAAGACTTGAAAGTAATAAGTCAGCAAGCGATACAATCAAAAACGTTTGCGGCGGGGAATGATTGTGAAATTCATTGAGGGGGGGGGTGGGTGCAATTTGCATTTAACATTGGGTTAAAGAGTTCACAGTTCAATTTTACCTGTTCACTTTCCGTGTCAAGAGCTGACGTAGCTTCATCGAATAAAAGGATGCGAGGGTTACGGGCCAGGGCTCTGGCGATGGCAACTCTCTGCTTCTGACCTCCTGATAACTGGGCTCCTTTCTCACCGACAAGGGTATCATATCCCTGGGACAAATGGAGATATCACATGTCCTTAAAGGCATTGTATAACAATGTTTCCCGTTTAAACAATCTGAGCTACATGATTCCCCATGCTACTAGTGTCTTTGATACGGTCTAAAAATGAAGCCCTGAAAAAATTGCAGTGTAAAACAATCATTAAGTGCTTTAACAAAGTGAAAATCATTGAGAGACCATTCTGGCTTTTCTCCATAGACTGCTGTGTTGCAGAATTTCCTATCGCCCGATATAAAATTAATGTGCCAATTTGTATCTGCACATATTGTACTAATGACAGCATAACTGTCCAAACTTTTGTGTTCTAGGGTGTTTATTTGTCCATTCAAACACTGTCAGATATGTCAGATAGCAAAGTTTGACAATTTTTTAAACGGGTCTTCCACAGTGTTATATAGTGTCTTTAACCCTCAGTGTGCTGATTGGGCTTCTAACCCTATAAATCTTCTACTTCCAAGTTAATGATATGTAATTTGCTATGATAAATGAAAAACCTGAATTTCAAAGAACAATACAATGACAAGCTGATTTTAAGAGTCATGCCTTGCTGATGAAGTTGACATACCACAGGTGGGACCTGTAACGCCAGAACTCAATCAAACACATATCTCATATCAGGGGAAGGTTGGAGTCCCCACCCCCAAAAGAAATTGTTCTATTTGATGTTTATCTAATTTTAATCATTCAGTTAGCAATTAAGACAAGGTTTTGGAAACAAGTTGTATAAAATACAATATTTTGGATTGAAATTTATAATTGGGGGGACCACAGCCCCCATACCCCCAAAGCCCCCCTCCCAATCCCCTCCCATCTTTATGCCAGTATACCTACCAGTGGAAGTGAGACGATGAAGTCATGGATGTTGGCCATCTTGGCAGCTGTCTCCACCTCCTCCTGGGTCAGCTCCCGCTCCACGCTGTAGCCAATGTTCTCCCTGATGGAGCACGCAAAGAGAATGGGCTCCTGGCTCACAATACTCATGATGGATCTCAACCAACTCACATTGAGAGATGGAAGCTCCTTGCCGTCAAGTTGCTACACAGGGAGGAAGGATAAAGAAAAGAGATAACAATTTGGAATACATAATGATTCAGAAATATGCATCTTTTTGTCATCTCCCTGATAGAGTTAGCAAAGAGAATGGGTTCTTGGCTCACAATTCTCGTGATGGATCTCAACCAAGTCATGTTAAGAGACGGAGGCTCCTTACCGTCAAGTTGCTACACAGAGAGGAAGGATAAAGAAAAGAGATAACGATTCGGAATAAATGAATGATTCAGAAACAGGCATCTTATTGTCATCTCCCGAATGGAGGCAGGCAAGGAGAATGGGCCTCCTGCTCCACAACGTCATGATGGATGCTCAAAATCCAGGTGAATTAGAAGAAATGGAAGCTCCTTGCCATGCAAACAGAAATTTGTTATGGATATATGATTCAGTAATTTTCATAATCATGTATATATATCGTTGACCAATAGCTCAGACCGCTCTACAGAAATCATGATGGATTGTAGCCTTAACTCGGCATTCAGATGACAGACAGCCTCCGCTGCCACTGATTTGTTCCACAAAGGACGGTAAAGAAAAGGGATGAATTTGGTTATTATAGCGATGATCAAAAATTTGCATAATTTATTTGTCATCTCAACTCAATTTAACAGGTAAAAAGGATGAGGTCTCTTGAGCATGATACAGTGGTTTCCAACTATAATGGGGTAAGGCATTTTTGCAAGCCGTTTTTTATTAGCGCAATGTAAACAGGAAGTACCCTATTATATGGAGAAAAAATTTCAATGAGAAACATAAAAAAGTTTTGCGAATTTTACCCATTTAAATCAGGAAGTAACCCCCTTTAAACGGACCCCATTACTCGGAACCACTGACCTTGTGATGGATCGTATCCAGCTTAACATTGAACTTAACAAAACTCCTTGCTATCCAGTTTTGTTACACATGAAGAATGAAGTGAAGAAATGGGATGAATTTTGATGAAAGGAATGATTTTGCAAGCAGATTATCAACTAAAGATGTGTACATAAAAATGGCAATTGTTCAAAACGTCAAATTTGGGATTCATACGTTGTAGTAGCAGGTTTTGAAATAGTAATGATAAATCATTTGAAATCAGACCATTACTCAAGTTCTAGTTTGTAACAGTAGTCTAGTTTTCAGACACTGGATGTTGATTTCTTCTACTAATTTAGAATTACGTAGAGTCCAACTGTAGCAAAGATTGCTCTACAATTGTCCTCTTGCACTGGTAGTCAGTTTGAATCGGGTCTGGCAGTCAGACTAGTTTAACAGTTGTGTAAAATTCAAATTCCGCGAGCGACACGTCACAACATTAGATTGTTTACATTATATTTGAATTTTGTCAGTGCTTATTTTCATGAAATTTGGCTTCTCAGCCATAAGGCTTTTATAAAAGGTGAAAATTTATGTGAATCTTTATGTTATACATGATATTAGCTTATTTGGTTGATAAATTCATTTTGGGGCGTGTAAATCATGGAAACAGTCTGTGATACAAACATATGACTTTTACTCACAATCGTGCCAATGCTTGGATCGTAGAACCGCTCCATCAGCGACACCATCGTGCTTTTGCCACACCCACTCTCGCCGACTAGCGCCACCGTTTGGCCAGGCTTGATGGTCAGGTTCAAACCGCGGAGAACCGTGGTGTCGGGACGATTGGGGTAGCGGAATATCACGTTATTGCACTTGATTTGCCCATTCACCGATTCCTGTGGAGAAAAAAAAGACACATATGAATAAAAATGGAGACTTGCGACTGACTAGTACCCCGTTTACATCAGTAAAAAGTTGTAATCAAATTCATTAAAATCGTTATAAAATTCATTTTTCGTTTTCATTGCCAGGTGATAAACCGGAAGTGCCCATGCACAGGTCATATGTTACGCAGGCTGAACCTTAACTCGACTGCGACTTTTGTTTACACTACAAAAATATAGCAAATCGATTATGACTAATGCAAATTCATTTGAAAATAAGACAGTTAAAGTGCTCTTTCAAAAATAGCAAGTCGATTGCATCCTAAGTGAATTTGATTACGACCTAACCTGTTTACACTTATCACAAAAATGAATTCGATAATGACTGAAGTGAAGGCGATCATGATTTTTTACTTAATGTAAACGGGGCATTAGTATATAACTCACATTTCCCCTTCTTATTAATATGTGTTAAGTGCTTAAAGTGAGAGTACATTTCTTAGGAATATTTCATAAATAAGTCTCATGCAACTTTTTGAAAAAATTCATGAGACATGGGTATACCATCGCAATGTCACACAGCTTTTAATAAGACAATGTTGTCCCTGAAATAGCTGTTTTTTTTTTATTCGTTTTTAAAACCAATGGAAAATTGTCTCCTTTGCAGAATTTATAAAAAGATGATTATTTTCATGGAGTGTGGTGTGGAGCTTGTTTTGTTTTTCAATGTGAAATTGTGGGTTCTGGTACTTACCCCAGAGGGTATTTTGATCAATTTCTACAGGCATTACATGTATTCTTGTGTTTAATTGAGTACTGGGAACTTTAGTCATATTGTAATCAGATATATCATTGCTTCTAGAATAAAGTATATTTGTGACCCGTCACCATGATACCCTGATAAAGTCGCACACCCAGAGCTAAGGAAAGTGAAAATTATCGTAATTGGGTTGTAAAATATGAAAGTGAAGTGTCTTCAAAAATCAAAATTTATATGACCTTCACATTGTGCAAAAGTTTATAAATTTATATTTTTCATCTAAAGTATTTTTCTTTCAATTTTTATGTTTTATAAAATGTGCGACTTTATCAGGGTATCGTGGTGATATCGTGGTCACATTTACTTTAAGCTAATTGCTCCCAGAATAAATTAAGTATATCTACGCTAAATCGCACTGGACAAGCCCTCCAAATTATGTTACAAAGCCTTCACAACCAAAGGCATCACAAAAAATAACAAAATTCCAAAGTTTTCATTACGGAACTTTTCCTCTCTTTGAATCCATAAATCTGGAAATTTCCATTTATTCCAGAAAATTTCCACCTTTTTCGAAAAATCTGAAAATCCAGAAGTTTCCGAAAAGAGGCATCTCTGACACTTACTGGTTTGAGACCCTCAGTAGAGTAATTGTCGATCGCAGGCACTAGAGAGATCAGCTTGACCAGTTTGGCAGCAGATAATTTGGCTTTACTGAAGTCAGGCATGAAGGCTGCGGCCTGACCAAGAGCGATACCCGCATACGTAATCACAATAATAACCCTGTATGGAAAGAGAAATAAAAGGTGCATAAATATTACAGGTGATGGAAAAATTATACATACATAGTTCTACAGTTTGGTTTTGCAGAAGAATTGTGTATAAACTCAGTTTATTAGTATTCCAATGTTTACATAACTGTGCCCCATAATATCTGTCTTGCTAACTTCACTCTCGTTTACCGTCAAATTACCAATTACAGTGAAACCTGTCTATAGTGGCCACCCAAGGGAAACAGAAAATTTGGCGTTTATAGACAGGTAGTTGCTATAGACAGGTTCTTTAACCATTATTAATCTTCAGGGGAATCATTTAAGTGGCCACTATAGACAGGTTGGCTGCTATAGAGAGGTGGCCGCTAAGTCAGGTTTGACTGTATGTTGAAATGCAGACACTACAGCACTCCGTTTACTACATGCTAACATGAAAGCTGGTGAGCGCAGCTTCCATTATTGTGGACCAAAAGTCTGGAATAAGTTGCCAAAGGAGCTGCGCTCATGAGCCGATACACACATTCAGAAGGAAGCTAAAAACATTTTTGTTTTTTAGTTTTATGTACATTACCACCCATCATTCTCATTGGCTATCTGTGTGGGGCCTGGTAGCCTCAATGCTAGAGCTCCTGTGAATAATGTACTGACTGGGCAAGTCCCCCAAATTGTCAGGGAACGGAGCAGCAAGAGACTACCTGGCCTCAATCAGGTGGAGCTGGGAATAGTGATGGGTGGTGTAAGTACTGTCTAAATATTGTATGTTTTTACATTGCAGTTGTATAAGTTGTAAAGTGCTATGATCCGTTCTTACAATTATAAATGTGCCATATAAGAATTGATTGATTGATTGATTGATTGATGTCAGGGAGCGCTTCATTTATCTATTTATTTAATTTTATAATTCATTTATTACCTTAAAAAAATTCATTTATTAAAGTACATGTACATGTGTGAATTTAAAGTGATAGGCTAACATTGTGGAGCTTCAGTTTAAAAAATTGTCAAACTTTGATATCTGAGCTACATAGTAGTGTTTACATGGACAAATGAACACCCTTGAATACAAAAGTTCGGACAGTCATGCTGTCAATGGCAAGGTATGCATGAATAAGCAATTAAAAATCGGGCGAGTTTTAATAGCCTAGGTGTACACACAGTAAGTCTATGGGAGGAAATGGGCAAGTGAATCTGGTCAACTTACGATTTTCACTTTTTTAAAGCACTAAATAATCATTTTGAAATACAATTTTTTCAGGGCTTCATTTTTAGACCTCATCAAAGACACTGGTAGCATGGGGAATCATGTGGCTCAGATTTTTTTCACTGTGGTAAATGTTAGCCAATACCTTTAATTATCTAATTATTCATTCATTTCTAAATTTAATTCTTTTCCTTCTTTTTTCTTTCGCTTTTTCTTTATTTCTTTTATTTATCATTTTGTTTTATTTTATTTCATGAATGATTATTATTCATTCACTACATAAAGAAAACCAAAGGTCACAGTGACTCACTTGAACATGGCGTCTGAGGTCATTTCTCCGATGGCCACAAGGTGGCCACCAAACCGGAAGGCAGCTGCAAACAGGAAGAAGACAGACGCCTGCGAACAACACACGGCGAAGGCAAAGAAGAATTTGTGTCTTTGGATTTTTCTAGAAAAATAAGAGAATGAAACAAGTTGGAAATAAACTTGAGCATTAGATGGTAGAATGGTGGAAACTGATGTGCATACTGTTCTCACTTTACACTTGGAGTCAGGATGTCTCTTTTGCATGTCCAAAAATTAATATAGTGTCGGTATTCAGGAGAAAATACAAGCTAAGAACCTCTAGCATAGTACAGTAGCTAGAAACTCCAGTTTTAGTAGAATCATAGTGACTATTAGACTTTGATTTGAATTATTCTCTTGTAGAGACAAAAATTCCTAGCATAGAACATACACTAAACAGTTTTTGTTTTTCTTGCCCATTTATTAAGTTCTAGGTAATTACTGATCCTCACATTTCACAGACATGTCCTTCATAACTAGCCTAAGGGCATGAGTGATTTTTCTGTGCTGCAGGAAGGGTGCAAATTTGATTTCATACCTTTAATTTTCACCGATTTCTACAGGCATTATTCCTGTGTTTATTGGGTTATTTTAATCATACTGTAATAAATATACAGATGCTTCTCGAATGAACAAAGTATAATTAAACTAATCCCTGACAATCCCCCAAGCCAAATTTTGTTACAATGCCTTGACAACCAAAAGGAATCGGCAAAAAAGAAAAAGAAAAATTCTCCAGTTTACACTAAGGAACTGTCTTCTTTTTATGACAAAATGTGTTAATCTGAAAATTTCTGGAAAAACTGGAAATTATGGTAAATTTTCATCTTCATGGGAAATATTCAGAAATCTGGAAATTTTCAGAAATGTGCATCTCCGTGTAAATATTCATTTTTGAATGACTTACTTAAGAGGCTCACGTAACTTCTCACAATAGGCTTCATATATCCTCTCCTCCATCATCAGAGATGAAACTGTTGTCACATTTTCGATGGCTTCACTGGCGATCTGGAGGAGACAACATATCATCAATTATTACATAAACAAGCCGCTCTTTCGATACAATCAAAGCTTGCATTTAATTTCCTTCTAGGGTTTGCTTGACGGCATGCAATATTGTTAGCACATTTCTTGTCCTTTGTATTTTACGTTATCCATATTGATGGAAAAAAGAGTGCGTTATTGTTACCATATTAAACTCTGAGGCCAATATCGCACTCTCTTAGCGTTAGCACGAGTGCATAACAACGGTTCGCATTACCTTTACTTTATGAAGTGCGTGATGAAATACGTAATAAAATACATGTGAAAAGGGGGATGAAGTGCGTGAGTTTGAAATGCCAATATACACCTGTAGAGCTTTAACATGTATTTGAAGAGTTTATTTCCAAAAGGGGGTAGATCCAGTTTTCACCATTCTGAGAAAAATAAGGTTTTCTAATTTACTCACATTGCAATGTTTCTGCGTAAAACCAACTTGACACTAAAAAGTACCCCACAATTCAAATGTAAAACCGCACTTAGAAAAAATCTGTGAGTTTTCAATTTTTAAAAATGTTTGCTTTTATTTTTTATTTTTGGGGGATATACCCCCTTTTGGAAATAAACTAAATGGACGTACCCCATTTTCAAAGTAAAAGTCAGTTTTAGTTGTCATTTTAACAACTTTTAGCTTGAATTTCACCTTCTCATTTGTGTTATGTTATAGAGCTGTAAGCTGTTGAAATTATATGGATTTTGACAGAAAATGAAAATTGATAAAAAAATGAATGTACCCCCTTTTGGAAACAAACTCTAGTTTATTTCCAAAAGGGGCTAGATCCATACCATTCTGAGGAAAATAAATTTATCAAATTAATCCACATTGCAAGGTTTCTGAGTAAAACCAACTTAGCCAAACAGAGAAACCCACAATGCAAATGTAAAACCACACTTACAAAAAAATATGTGACTTGTTATTTATTTTATTTGAATTTTCTTAATTTTTATGTGCTGGATCTACCCCCTTTTGGAAATAAACTGAAATGGATCTACCCCCTTTTGGAAATAAAGTCATTTTTATTGCCCATTTTTTACCACTTTTTGATGGGAATTTCAACTTTTCGTTTGTTTTATCTGATAGAGCTTCTAAAATTGTATAGATTCATGTAAAAAAGTCACATTTGATGAAAAATGGATCTACCCCCTTTTGGAAATAAGCTCTTCATTTGTCGATAAAATTGCAAAAATTACAATGGATTCTTGTACATTTCCTCAAATATGTATGTATAATAATAATAATAATAATAATATTGGATGTCTTTCGGGGTATATCATATATAATGCATTCATGCAATATGCATGTTTTCAGAATGCAATATCTGCAATATACCACTCAAGTGCATCCAATGTTATATAATTATCTAAAATGGGAGGTTTCGCGTGCTGTGATATTATCGCGTATACCGCGCTGAAAGGAATGCGCACATATGCACTGTGGTGAGATGCAAGGGGATACCGGAAGAGTATTGTACACATCTGGGAATTTTTCATATTTGCCTGTGCCTAATGAGTTGATCCACTTTTCCACACAAATAACATCTCATAAACTTATTTGTTATATTCGAGAACTGCGCTACTACGTTACTAATGTATAATGTGCTTGCTTTGCTTAATTTACTAAATCAAGATGTGCTTTCTGTTGGACAAGAAGACTAACATGTTGTCTCATGAAGACTAAAATCAGTGGCCACCTTTGAAAGACTTAATGATTTTTAGAGGATTCTGTCAAATTTCAGTTTTGATAATTTTCTAGTGGATTTATAAAAAAATTGGATGGTTTATTTTTGATGGACCCAGAAAAGATTGTACACTTTGTGAAAATATCGGACTGGTCTGCAACTCATCTGATATTTGTCACAAGTCGTACAATATTTTCTTGTGTTCACCTCAAAGCCATCCAATATTATATGAATAACACATAATGTTCATAGGTGGACATACAATGCACATTTGCATGAAGCAATGGTAAACAAAAGGATCATCTTGTTGCATGGTCTTATCGACATGGTGTGGACAGTGGAGGGCGCATTTCATTTATTCTTTTGGACACTGTTTAGCATGTAGTTCTGTACAAAATGGTTTGGATTTGGAAAACTTTCGTCATACCTTTCCAGCGTCCTGCAGGAGCTCATTGTCCTGCTTGTGGGTCCCTGTCAGCATGGCCATCTGGATCCGGCCCCAGAGGGTCATCAAAGGGACCGCACACAGTGTGAACAGGGCCAACTGCCAACCGTAGATAAAGGCAATCATGAGAGCTACCACAACGGTTACAAACTCATGCATCAGGGTGCTGATACGAAGACCAGTAGCCTGAGAAAGAAAAGAAGAATTTCATTGAATTTGAAAGTATTAATTAATGAAAGGTTTGCAGAGAGAATATGTGGTTTTGCAGAATTCTTTATTAACTCTTCTTTATTCAGTCGTGGATGCTATCATCTAATGATGTCAAGACCATCTGGATACGACCCAAGAGATTCATCATTGGCACCGCACAGTGTAAGCAGGGCCAACTGCCAACCGTAGATAAAGGCAATCATAAGAGCCATGACAATGGTTACAAACTCATGCATGAAGGTGCTGATACAAAAACCAGTAGCCTGGGGGAAAAATAGAGGATTCCTTTATTTTGAAAACACAAATATAAGGATGTAATATTCAATAAATGAAAGGTTTGCAGAGAAAATTTATGATTTGCAGATTTCTGTATAAACTATTTATAATCTTGGACATTAGAGCCTTTCAGTCATCTGCTTCTGGAAACAAAGTCTGTTCTTTTCTCATCTTACATAATATGAAGTTACAAAATCTTCACAGGAATGGGTAACATTAAACTAGAAATTTGCTGTGTCCACAGGAAATGGAAGCCCCTGCTAAACAGATCGGGAAGCATTTTTTTATTGAATTATCATGTGGAAAGCAATTTGCATGAGCTGTGAAGTTTGACTTTTGACCTGCAGACTACAAATTTTAACTTGACCTGTATTTTAGTGTCATCTACCTACACAACAAAATTTTGTTAAAATCCTCAAACATTTTTTTAAAGTTATCGCACAAAAACAAATTCGGGGGACGGAAGGACAGACGGACAGACGGACAGACAGACAGACAGACAGGGCTATCACTTGATGCCCCCTCAAGACTTTGTTTTTGGAGGCATAAAAACCTTGTTCTTGACTTACCCCTTGTACATTAGAAGCATCCGATGCCAGTACAGCAGCCAGTGACCCCGTGCTGTGCTTGGGTTCATCAAACCAAGCAGCATCCTAACAAAGCAAAGAAAAGATAGGCATTATTGAATACATTCCTTGGCACTCTACGTCGCTGTGGGATATCTGCAGAAAAGCTGCATGCCACACTTTATGGCTGGCCTTATTTTAATCCTATGTTTTCCAGTTTACATTTCTATTCTTCTTGCATTTTACTTTCTAACCTTCTTATAACTTGTTTATATCTCTAAACACCTACTTTGCTAGGATGAAGTACTTGCCACCTTAATCCTTTATATCTTACACTACGTCTTGTACATGAGTAACTATATATCAGCTACCATCTTACCATTCTGGGAAGCAAGACACACATCTAGAAGACGTGCAGTTGTTCAAGCTCATTTTCCTTAGGGAAGGGGCATATTTGAATTTGGGATTAGGGTTAGGCATTTTAGGTTTTGGGATTTGAGAGTTTGGGGATTGGGGTTTGCAAGGTTAATGCCGTCGAGGGGGAGTATGGGAGTTTTTGAGGGGTGTTTGGGGATTTAGGAGAATGTGGGTTGGAAAATTTACGGTTGGAGTTTTGCGGAGGGGGTTGGTGTTTTGGGGTGGGCTTGAGGTTTGGGGGAATTAATTTTAATTTTATTTTTGCCTCCTCTTTCTTCCCTTTTATTTTTTGTGTCAGCTCACCTGTCTCAACATGGCCCAGAAAGCTTTCTTCCTCAACCTCAGTGTGAGCTGCTCCCCCGAGATGCTGAACATCAACATGCTAACGAAGATACTAACGGCTCGGACCACGCCCAGGACGATGAACATCAGCGACCAGAAGGAGGCGGCCGCGGGAATCTCGGAGGGCGGTAGACTGAAGATCTGGAATGAAATGAAGAATGAGAATATTTTAAAGGGAAATGGCAAGATTAATCAATTTTCAAAAATGTAAGTGTTTTAGAATGTGTAATTTTCAGGCATTAATAGATAATTAAGTTCTATCTCAAAACATATCAGGAGAATATACATATTGTTACGATCAATTCACAACCGAAAAGATGAAACAAAATGACACCAATATTTGATTTGTATGTTATTTATTATATGGGGTATTTTCCCTTTAAAATCAGGACATATGATCAAACTTTCACAAATGTTTGTAAACTTATTTATTGTACAGGTAAATATTAACTTACAATGCTAAAGGATACTGTAGTGGAATAAATCCGCGGCTCGAGTTGATGCCCAGGTAATAGTCCAATCCAGTATTCCCAAATTATGATCGCAATGTTGGTTCCAATGATGTACAGCTGAATAGCACTTCCAGATAATAATCAGGTCCAAACAGATGATCCAAGATAATTCCAATTAGTAGAAGTCCCCAATGGTATGAGTATGAATCCCAATGGCAGAAATGAAGGCAGGTATTCCCAACGAAATCAGTGTTGAGCGTAAGTTCACAACGTATTCTCAATTGCAGCCAAGATGATGTAGTAATTCCAAAATTAATCCACAGAGTATGATCACAGGCAGGTAACTATCCAGGTAAACTAGCAGGTTTAACTCTCCTATTAAGTCCACAGGTTGTGTATCGTGCCAAGGTCACAATAAACTCTAAATGCAGGTTACTATAACACATGTGACTTGAGCTAAGATGACAGAAACTCTGGCTCTCTTCACCTTACCCCCAGTATTTATATCAAAACCCTCCTAGTCTAGAATCATCTAGAAAACACCAAAAAAGGCTACATCCTGAACATTCTGTGCTATTTATGTCATACATCAAAAATACAATTACACCATCAGACTTGTTTACTATTACAGCCCCAATCAATGACATTCCTAAGAACAATGGGATTAACCATACAGCTAAGCAGTCCACTGCTGGAATAAATTGTTTGCTGGTCAATTTCAAGTGAGCCAGAAGGTTCCAGCACATTCCACAGTCTTCTAGACGGCAGTGAAAATATTTCAATGTAGATTTCACCAGCACATAAACTGCATCTAATTAGTGGCTAGAGTAGCATGTACAATAGCATGTAATAAATAATCACAAATTTATAACACTTTACCCCCATGGTAAAAAGAAAATTTTAGCCGTAGCAAATTTTTCTTTTACATTTTCAAACACATGAATACTGCAATTAATTTGACATAGCATATACTACCAATATTTAGCTTACAGCTATATCAATACAAATGTTCACCTTCACTGCATCGTGAACATTTATACTTAAATTTTTGAACACTGAATTCATGTTGCCATTTTTTCTTATAACACCTCATAATTTAATCATGACAACTTGTCTTTTGTTGCCAAAAACAGCAAAATGTTATTTTACCAACCAAACAAAACTTGTTAAACAAAATTGTATACAATATTTAGCAAACTGCTTTAAAAATATTGTATACTACAACCATGAATATTTTTTCATGACTTTTGACTTCTTATTGAATCATTTTGATAACATTTTTTTTTATACAATAATTTTTCTAATTAATGAACAAACTGTTTCAATACCATAATCAATCAGCAAGGCACTTA
>JZLH01S0006738.1:0-27606 GCA_001188425.1 Eucidaris tribuloides | reverse complement strand
AAAATGAATACACAATGAACCAAATAAATGAGTTAAAATGTATTGTCTTGATAGCATTTGCGATTTTACAGAAAATCGTACAATTTGGAAAGGTTACACACATTAGTCCGAAACAATCCAGTCCCTGGTTAACACATCTGGATTTTTAGCCCAGCACCCAAAGTGTTAATACATTCTCGTAAAACATGCATGTACGAGGAGTTCACAAAATTTCGTACTTTTGCAGAATGACAGGCCTTTAACTTACAGCAACATCAGATCTTCTGGCTACACTCATTTTCATTTTGGACGGACACATTGCTGCTTGTATTGTTGCTTTGCACAGCAATCGCGATGGTTTTCTTGCTGACCAATCAGAGATTACCATATTTCCTGCTTTGTCTACTGTACTCTTAGTGGTAACGTGAGTATTCAGACAAGTTGTGCTTTTAATCGTCAAAAAAAGAAAGAAAGATTAATGACTTTGGGTTAGAAGTTAATTACTCTTTCTCGCTGACTGAGATGTTATGTGCATTAGTACATACTACATTACGCTTTTCATATTTTCTTTTAATTAATGTTCTTCGCTGACAGCTTTCATAAGACGGACGACTGTTACTACTGGACAGGATATTTGCGTGACTCTTGGCAAATTATGTTGTATTACATTGTCGAATTGATGGGTTCGTGCTTGTGGTCTATATCCTATTGTTATTGTTATATTCTGAATAGGACAAAATGTATGAAATGTTTCAGATAACGTCTTGAATAATACAACATGACGAGGTGAAATAGATTTTATCGCAACTCTGAACACTGCAATTCAAACAGTGCATACATTACCACGGTGCGGCTAACGTAGCATCATATTGGTAACACGCATGGTCAGCTCCCTGCAGTGCCAGTGCAATTCGATTGGTTGGCAAGAACTCAAATATTTTCTTAACTTATTGCCTTTAGTTGCTGGCGCCTTCTCCCTTTAATAAGACACCTTTTAATTTAATGAACAATAAAATCACTAAATGAATCTTGCTTTTTTAAGATTATTATGGTGAAATGTTGAAATACAAATATAAAACCTTTATTTATTACAGATACTGTGTAATTTTCTTACGCTTTCAATACGATTGAATTAACGAGACATGAAAATAAAACATTGAATGATCAGCGAAGGAGCAGACAAGCACTGGGCGTCCATTTGTATTTGTTTATAGAAATATGTAGAAAATCATACTGACCAGCTTCATCCCTTCATCAACAAATGCTCTACATAGTTTTTTTTTTTCAATGCGATAATCTGATACGCCATTGTTGTCTTATGTCTCCTTCTTATGAGAGAAAAACATAACAACGTGTATTTTGGAAGCAGGTTTAGGTTAAACCTTGGTCTAACTTAAATCTGCTTCGAGAATACGGACCAACGGGTTTTTAACGGTTCAGATTTCAGATTGTATTATCCAATACTGGAAAATCATATTTGTTTGCACGAATTTATATAGCGAACGAGATGAATATCAAAATATGACAATTTACGAATACACGACTATACACAAATATTCTTACCTTATAAATAATCGAGTACGATGCATTTTTACATAACATTATTGAACAGTGTGATTGTGAGGTTATACACGTAATTGCTGTGCGGGTTTTAAAGCCCCACTGTCAAGGGTCAACTAAACCACCGTGAGAATGAGAACTAGTCTTTAGATACAGACACATACTCACAAATATGGACTGTTGCAGTGCCATAGTCAACAGCTAGCAGGAGGAAAGCAAATGCTTTATTTTACTAAACCACCAGAATTTTTCTGCTGCATTATGAGTGGCATTACTGCCTCAATTTTAAAATTAGAGTCAAAAGAGTGCGTTTTTCTATTCTGTTATGACAGTGGGTCTTCATTGATATTAATGAGCAAAATTATCGTGTTTGATTTGCCATTTATATTGCACATGTTTTGTGGGTGTTTCTACAAAACATAATATTACATTTCCTTTCAATAAAATAACCAGACATAACATAAAGCAAACGTTAAAACATAGTACTTCATTGGTAATTATACCGAGGAAACAAATTGTATCATACTTTGCAGTTTTTCGAAAATAATATACAACAATATGCAACAGTAAAGGTTGAAACACCAATTTAGCACACAGAGATTTCAGCGAAAACGTTGAATTGTTGATTCGACTTTTAATAAGGTTGCCAATTTATTGAACGCATAAAGGTTCATTAAATGGAATGAAACACTTAGATATCAGTTTTTGATAATTCTATTTACAAAATTACCTGATATCGGATAATGATAAATAAAAGAAAAATATGAAAAAATAAACAATATTCTTGAAGGGCTTCACGTTAAGAGAAACACACGAACACCAAAACACTTAAAGTATGATGAAGGTAAATGAAGAATGCTGCTACTTTTGAATTATTTTAGACTAAGGACTTTTAAAAAAAATTACAGGAAGTAAAACCATTATACCATTGCAGGTTTTGTCCTTACAGACACTGTTTAACTTTGTGGAGGTTCAATTTAAAGGGTCCTTTTAAACATCAGAGCTACACAATGATGTTTGAATAAACAAATAAAATCCCAAGAACTGTGGAAGTGTATGCTACCACTAGAGGAGATAACACTTAATTGTAACACAGCAGTCTGGGGAAAGGGAGATGACAAAACTGGGTACTCAAAGATTTCCACTCTTTAAACCCATCCACGCAGAAATCATTTGTCATCACAAATCATGAATTAGGTGTATAAAACTAAAGGAAAATAGCTCAAAAGGAAGGGGAAAATTTTCCCTTCAATTTTAGCCTTTATTTATTACAATCCAATGTACGAGTCGATCGCAGGATTTTTTCATATGAAAAATGATCAAGAAATCTTCAAATTGGCAATGCTTTTAAAGATTGAAAATCCATGATTTCGCATGCAAATTGGCAATGTTTGACCAAAAATTGTATGCATCACACCTCTTTTGGAAGTGGCATTAAAAGAAATTGCGAAAATATGCTGCTAATTTGAATGATGAAATAGGGATTAAATCTTTCTAAAAAAAAAATAATAAACCGTGTGCGTGGATGGGTTAAAGCTGTGGATTATCGTTTTTTCTCTTTGCTTTCAGGTAGTATTTCTTAATGTCGAATTATTCGCGTCATGGATCAAAATATAGCAGTCCCAGTCATTTTCATTCACATGAGATTTGTTTTCGTAAGACATTAAGGATGTTAAGAAATTCTTCCCTAAAGACACGGTTTGTGAAACTATAAATTAATGGATTCACTCCAGAACTAATACAAAGCATAACGAACGCCAAATCATGAATAATATCAATATACACCTGTTTACTAAAAGGCAATACAAGTAATAATTGTAGCACACAACTTGGAGACCAACAAAGAAAAAATATGCACACTACAAGGAGAACCGTTTTGACTGCCTTAATTTTCCCGCCATTTACCCAGCGCCCGGCTGCACGAAATGCAATGTCACGATTTGCTATCTGGTTTGCCTGTTTAACTGCAATTCGTAAGATCTGCATATTAAAAATTATTAAAGTTATACAGCATACCAACGTTGCAGATGAAGTCAGGCTGACGATGTACATATCAGCATAGGTAGATAAGTGCCACCGACAAGATACCTACTGTTCTTCTAACTCAGCCACTAGATTTGTGCACGCGATGGCAGTAATAGCAAAGACCCCGCCGAATAACCAGATTATCAAGATAACTCTCAGAACTCTTTTACCCGTGATCAGGTCAGTATATCGTAATGGTTTGGTGACAGCGAGATACCGATCACCGGTCACTGCGACTAGATGGAAGATAGACATTCCACCTAAAGCATTAAATAAAACGGAGAAATATAGAACGTTTTCAGTTGAACACGAAAATTCATTTTTAAAGAATCTGGGATACAATGCCAACGGTATCCCTAGTAGTCCCGTCAGTAGATCTGTTACCGCGAGACTTATCCGGAGGAAGTTGGCAGGTGTCCGTAGATGATAGTTTCTGTAAACAGCCGAGATGACGAGTAAGTTTCCCCCAACTATGGCAATAATTAGTGGTACCAAAAAACTCGACGTCAAGATTTGGCGTAATACTTCTTTTTGTTGGTTGTTTTCCGTAAGATATGATGTATTATTTTCATCCATATTTTGCCTTGAAGTGCGATCTTTCCAGTAATTTTGTATTTATTTATTATTATTGTTTGTTTGTCTGATCGTTCATTTCTTTTGGCAATGACAACGCCAGGCTGACGTTTGAATAAACTTTTAATGCTGCCGCCTCTTTATCCGTTTTTCAATAGCTCTAAGTTTCACATGAATAAAATCTTTCAAATAAAAGTAGGCAACATAAAAACAATTAATCCATTGATTTTGAATCCTTCATTGTATTCTCTTTCTACGCATACAACCATGTCAAAATTACGCACTTCTTGCGGAAAAGAACCCACATGCATCTTGTCGAAAAGAGAAGGATGAACACCCGGTGCGATGACCACTTCAACACTTCAACACAATCAACACTCTCAGCCACGGGTCCCTTCTATGGCTCTGTATAGCTGCTGCCGTACTGTGGGATACATGGCCTAACATTCAAGCGCTGTGAGACGAATAATTATGTGTATAGCGCTACAGAAATAAATATATTATATTGTAATGTAATAGTCGGCCAAAAGCTTTAAGAAACATTCGGGCATTTGGGCTTCGGTACCCACCTTTTTGACATTTCATAGACACTTGTTTGTACTAAAGCTTTGCAAATCAATCGTTATGGTTTTGTCGCTAACCAGTCAGTGATATCCATTTATTTTGCTTTGTTCATTGTATTCATGCTCTGATCGTGAGTATTCTAACATGGTTTGCATTTAATCGTCAAGTAGATAGATTTCGTGACTGTGACTGCATAGAGGTTTATTACGGTTTGCCGCTGACTGGAACATCATATGTGACCTGTCACCACGATACCCTGATAAAGTCGCACATCGTATGAAACATAAACAATGAAAATAAAATGCCTTGGTGAAAAATATGAATATTCAAACTTTTGCAACATGTTAAGGTCATAAACCTTTCGATTTTTGAGGGCAATTCACTTTCATACTCAATATCATAATAATGATATATGGATTTTTTCTTACATTGTTGTGCGACTTTATCAGGGTATCGTGGTGACGGGTCACATATACATCAATTTATGCTGTCATAGTGTGTTCCATTTAATGTACTTTGGTGACAACTTTCTTGTAAATCAATAAACAGAATATTTGTGTGAATATTACAAAATTATGTTTTATTAGATTATCAAATATATGGGTTTTATTTGTGATTAAATGTTATTCCATCTGAGTAAATAAAAATATCCATGAAAGCTTTTCACTGACATTTATTCATTGAATCGACATGACGTGTTGAAAGATATTTCACAAACTCTCAACGCAATATTTTAGGTGTTTTGTTTTGAATATGAAGTGAATAGGAACGCTCCAATTTGATTTGACTTGATCTTGATTTTATTCTATTTATTATATATTTGTTATACAATACAATCATATTGCCATGCTTAATGCCTTTACCATAAAATTCATTTTTTTGATATATTTTTAAAGACACAAATAATCTGATGGTATCTAACACCTTCCTCTAATGACAGAGAAAGATAACTCTGCTTCTCAACGTTTAAAGGGATATTTGCCTCAAATCTCATCAATTGTCCCAGATTGCTTCTAGCTGGTACACAGTTTTAGTAACCAAAATAGAACTGACAAAGGTCATCTTACCACCTGGGATAAGTTTCTATTTTTTTAAATTAATTTCTAATTGGTGGTTATCTCGAACTTGGAGCGCGCACAGGAGTTTTGCTTTTTTTTAAAGGTCGGGCAATTATCCCCATTATCCCCCCCCCCCAAAGAAAAGTCAAGGAAATCGTATTTGATGTATTAACACAGTGACAAAATTCATCTTACCACCAGGAATTAGTTACTAGTTTTTTAATTAATTTCTAATTGGTGGTTATCTCAAACTTGGTTGGCTGTAGAAAGTTTGAGATAACGGGATCTGAGGTGGAGTGCGCACCGGTGTATTGTTATTGTTATTAATTTGTCTTTAGGTCGGGCAATATTATCCCCATTAGGCAATTTTCATACCTAATCAACCAAAATCTGGCAGCTTAATGAACAAATAATTAATTTGCATCGTTTTAATTCATATGATTATCACCCAACATCATACCATTCCAAATTAATCAACATGTTCAGGGTCACGAACTTCAATTTTGCCATTGAAATCATTTATGAATATAGAGAATACTAACAGAAAAAGAAGATAAACACAAGTAGGAGAACAATCCTGACTATCCTGATTTTTTCGATCGTTTGGCCGATGCTGGTAATTCCATGTAACCGGTTACTGCTTGTTTTTTTTTTTTTTTTGACACGCCAATTTTGCTGATAGAGGAAATGCACGGAAATCAATCGCGATGGTTTTGTCGCTAACCAGTCACTCGTAACCATTTATTTTGTTTTGTATATTGTTAGAGTAGTAGACCTGCCTTTCACCGACAACTTTCTACAAATCGAAACCTATCACTAATGGACAAGATATTTGCTTGACTATTGCAAAATCGTTTTCATCAAATTATGAAATGGATGGGTTCGTGCTTGTGATCTTGCCTCTGAATATAAAGAACAATTTACGAAAGCATTTCACTTGCGGCTTTTCAATAATACAAGGTGACGTGAATGAAACGGATTTTCACCGCCATATTTTAGCGTTTTTGAATGAGATGAAGTAAATGGAAAGGTTTCGACTTATTTCCATGCAGAGATTTGACAGGGCCCTGTCACTTTTTAATATCACTTACTTGCATGCAATTTAGCATCAGGCAATCGCAATTCTGGCAGTCCTTCATTTCAAATTATATGATTAGAGTACTACAGTGTGTCTCAAAAAAAATTGTGCAAGTGAAAACCGCCCTCTTTGGCAATGAAAAAATACTCTTGTGACATGATGCTTACATCAACGTCAAGAGCATAGTCTCAGCTTTCAAATACCGCTAGTTTGGTTAAATGTGCTTGTCTTAATCTCGGAGATATGTTAATTTAAATAAGAAAGGGTAAAATCACAATTGTGCCACTTTTACTACAGTCAATTGTAAAAGTGACACAATTGTGATTCCATCCTTTTGTTGTTAACAACATAACTCGAGATTAAAACAAGCAAATTGAACAAACCAAATGACATGTAAAAGCTAAGACTTTGCCCTTGACGTTGATGTAAGCATCCTGTCACAAGAATATTTTCTAGTTGCCGGAGAGGGCAGTTTTAACTTGCACAATTTTTGAGACATAATACAGCACGTCTTAAAAATTGCTCAAGTAAAAAACGCCCTCTTTGACTGTTAGAAAATACTGTTGTGACACATGTTTACATCATCATCAAGGGCAAAGTCTTAGCTTCCAAATGCTGTTTGTTCTGTTCAATTTGCTTGTTTTGATCTCGAGATATCTTGTAAACAACAAAACGGTGGACTCACAGTTGTGTCACTTTTACGGGAAGAGGGCCTGGTGCTATCATTAGTGTAGTAAGTGGCACATTTGTGATTTTACCTTTTCGTTGTTAACTGAACATATCTCAGGATTAAAACAAGGAAATTGAACAGAACAAACGGCATTTGAAAGCTAAGACTATGCCCTTGATCGCGATGTAAGCATGACATCACAAAAATGTTTTACTCATTACCAAAGAGGGCGATTTTGACTTGCACAGTTATTTTTGAGACACACTGTACTACTACTATTACTACTACTACTACTACTACTACTACTACTACTACTACCACTACTACTGCTACTACTGCTACTACAACAACAACAACAACTACTACTACTACTACTACTACTACTACTACTACTACTACTGCTGCTACTACTGCTACTGCTGCTACTACAACAACAACAACTACTACTACTACTACTACTACTACTAATAATAATAATAATAATAATAATAACAGCTCACATTCGTGTAGCGCTGGAAACGTTTTGTATGTAAGTGCTAGACAAATTCATATCGATAAACTGACATTAGAAATATATAATGAGATAAATTACATGTACGAAGTACAAACTTATTACTACTTAAAGGTAAATGACATGATTGGTGGCAGTCCTCAACTTGGGCTGAAACTACTCTAGAATCAAGTAAACTATGCAAGGATTTTCCTGTGAAAATCTTGTAGTCAAACGTTAACTCATTCTAAAATAACTTATGCCAATATCCCTCGTTGCAGGCAAACCTGCTGTGTAGCTCTCTATGGGTCCTATTTTTATCGTGCCCCGATAAAAATAAAATACTAGTATGTTCAAGCTTGATTCTCCTTAAGTAAACAAATTGAAGACAAATCCTTCCAGCTGGGAGATCCACTCCAGCTGGTGTATAGTTGGTATATATTTCAACTCATTTGGTTCTTGAGGCATTTTCAAGTGTTCCCAATCATGTCACTAACCTTTAAGTTGAATGAAAGCAAAGAATTAAGTTCAAATGAAAGTCCCTGGTATATATTGAAGTACATTACTGTTCAAAGTGGTGGATCTTGAGCATGTAGGCGTACGCAGTATTTTCAAAGGGGATTTTCAAACCCTAAATTCTATAGGCAAAATCATATCCGTTCGCTAGTGAGCGAAAGCTGTGTAGTGTGTGTGTGTGTGTGTGTGTGTGTGTGTGTGTGTGTGTGTGTGTGTGTGTGTGTGTGTGTGTGTGTGTGTGTGTGTGTGTGTGTGTGTGTGTGTGTGTGTGTGTGTGTGTGTGTGTGTGTGTGTGTGTGTGTGTGTGTGTGTGTGTGTGTGTGTGTGTGTGTGCGGGGGTGGGGGAGGGAGTCCAACACGAAAAAATTTTCACGGCCATTTTTTCACAGCCAAATCATATTCATTCCCCGTTCCAGGCCAAACAGCACACACAAAGTAAAATAGTATCGGGGGTGGCTGTAGGAGTCCAACCGAATGTTTTTAAGGCAAAAGAAAAAGAAAAAAAAAATGTTCACAGCGAAATCATACCTGTTCCATGCCCCCCCCCCCCAAAAAAAAAAATAAAAATAAAAATAATAAATAAATAAATAAATAAATAAATAAATAAGTAAATACAGGAAGCATCACGATTTACGGGAAACAGTTCCACGGTCAAATGGGGGCTGTTTTCAGCAAAAAAGTATACTTTTTTTCTGTGAAAAGGGGCACCCCGTTTTTGTAAAAAGAGAATATTTTAACACCCTAAACACCTCCCGCGAACTTGATTATTCTTTTAAAAGTGTCTATAGTTGCCGCATTGTGGATGTAGAAGGGAAGATTGTTCCAGAGTTGCCGAAACCAGTGTGCGTGCGAGGACCAGGTGCAAGTGCAGATTTGGACGACGATCATAGGTTCATGCGGGTGGCAGGTCAGGATACCATCAGTTCAGATGTGTATGATGGTGGTTGGTGGTTGATAACTTTGTAATCGAATAATGGGATCTTGAACTGGATGCGTTGGGTAGTTTGAAGCCATTGAAATTAGTGTGCTTTCTGGTGCGAGTGATGAAGCGAGCTCCTGTTTGAATGTGCTGGAGTGGGGCAAGACAAGAGGCAGATATGTTAAAGGTTAGTGACATGATATGGGAACACTTGAAAATGCCTCAAGAACCAAATGAGTTGAAATATATACCAACTATACACTAGCAGGAGTGGATCTCCCACCTGGGATGATTTGTCTGTAATTTGTTTACTTAAGGAGAATCAAGCATAAACATAGGAGTATCTTAATTTTATCCGGGGACGATAAAAATAAGCCCCATAGAGAGCCGCACAGCAGGTTTCCGTGCTACGAGTGATATTGACATTGTTTATTTTAGAATGAGTCAACGTTTGACTGCAAGATTTTCACAGGATAATCCTGGCATAGTTTACTTGATTCTAGAGTAGTTTCAGCGCAAGTTGAGGACTACCCCCAATCATGTCATTTACCTTTAATCAGCAAACTGTTACAGTAATCCAGGTGTGAGGTGACCATTTACCAGACGCTCAGTGACCCTTTGATTGGGGTATGCAGTTGGAGTTCCAGTCATTTTCATTCACAATATAGAATTTTGTTCGTAAGGCACAGAGGATGTTACGGAATTCTTTCCGAAATACGCGATTTGTTATACTCTAAATGAATGGATTTACTCCTGAACTAACACAAAACATAACAAACGCTACATCATCAAAAATATTAATATATACCTGTTCACTATTAGGCAAAACAAGTAGTAATAATAACACAACTCGGAATAAAACAAAGAGAGAAAATGCCTACTACAAGGAAAACAGTTTTTACTGCCTTCATTTTCCTGCCATCTGCCCACCGCCTTTCCGCACGAAATGTAATTTCACGATTTGCTATCCGGTTTGCCTGTTTAACTGCAATTCGTAAGATTCGAATATTTGAAATCACTAGGGTTATGCAACACCCCAACATAAACCATACACTTAAGGAGTACAGATATAAATCAGCATCAGTAGACTGCTGCCATCCACAAGATACCTTGTTCTCTTCTTTGTCGGCAACTAAATTTGTGCACGCGATAACTGTAACAACGAAGAGCCCGGGAAATATCCAGATAATTAAGATAACTTTCAAAGCACTTCGTCGTGTAACTAGGGCAGCATATCGCAATGGTTTCGTGACAGCTATAGGTAGCGATCGCCAGTAATTGCAACATGATGAAAGATAGAAATTGATCCAAAAGAATAAAATAAACCTGAGAAATATTTGTAGTTCGCAGCTGAACACGAAAATTCATTTTTAAAGATCCTGGGATACAATGTCAGCAGTATTCCTACAACTCCTGTCAGTAGATCAGTTACTGTGAGACTTGTGCGGAGGAAGTTTGCAAGTGTCCGTAGGTTATAGTTCTTGCAAACAGCCAAGATGACGAGCGAGTTTCCTCCAACTATGGTGAATGTTAGTGGTACCACTAAACTTAACATCAAAATTGGGTGCACAACTTCGTTTGGTTGCTGGATTCCATCCATATTTTGCTTAAAGTTATGGGTGAGATCTTTCCAATAAAGATTTTTTTAACAAAAGGTAACGCGAGGCTGACGTTTCAATGAACCTGTAACGTTGCTCCAGTATAGCTCTGAAACAATTGCACATTGAAATGTTTCAATTAAAGGAGGACAATATAGAAATGATTATCTGTTGTTTTCGAAGCCTTTATTGTATTCTCTTAGATCATGAACTTGGATAGCTCGTACTGCTTGCAGAATAGATCGTAACTTACATGAACATTTATATATTGTGACTACATGTATGCTACCCTGCACCATTTGAGTTTTGACAGACAGATTGATGCTTGAATTTATACCATGTAAATCAATCGTTATGATTTTGTTGCTAACCAATCTGCGATATACATTTATTTCGCTTTGTTTATTATACTCCTGCCCTGATCGTGAGAATTCAAACATGATTTGTATTTTTGCAAGTAGATAAATTCATGTCTCTTACTGTTCCTCGCTGACAGAAACATCATGTACATTAATGAGATATGTTGCCATAGTATAATCTACTTAATGTACTTTGATAACAACTGCTTGTACAGTGACAGTTTATTGCTAATGGGCAAGATAATAGCGTGAGTAGTGAGTACTGGCAACATGTATGTTTTAATTATGGGTTCGTGGGCATGTGATCTGCCTCGGAATAAATCTCTACATAATTTTTCCTCTGATGTCTCCATAATGACACAACACGACGTCATATAATGTAATCGAAACTTTCAACACCATGTTTGAAAAGAATGACATGGATGTAACAGTTTCCATTTATTTTGATTCAAAGATATTATGTGGCCCTGTCACTTTCAATTACACTAACAGATAATTTAGGCATCAGGAAATGAATATAGAAAGTACATTGTGGACTAGGGCGATACGTGGGAGTAAGCTAAAACTCAGGCACTCTGCTATCCCAAATTGGATAAACTTCGATAAGTTTTTCGACTCAATGTTGGCCGCGAAAGAATCTGTATGAACATGAACTAATAAATTTCGTTAATATACATATTCTTATCAATCAGGCTCAGAATTTAAAAAATCATGAATTTTAGAATGTTTTGAAACAGTTTTTGTTTGTTCTTAATCGCGGAAAGTACCACGATTTTTATTATAAAATCGTTAGTAATTAAATTACTATGTTGGATTTTTATTGATTTTGTTTTTCTGCAGGGTATGAAAAACCCTGTTTATGAAAGTGGTTTATGAGAATATTCATGAGCAATGGTTCCTGCGTGCAGGGCGCTGAATGTCTTTCTCGCCAAGTTTGCCAGTTTGGCGTTTTACTTGCCAAAAACACCAAATTTGGAATTTTTATTTAGTTTCGAGTACAAAAATTGTAGTGCCTTCCAAACGTGCAAGTTATGATATTTAAAGTCCTGAATAATTTCACACCCAGTTATTCGCAAGAAAATAACTTCTATTCACATAAACAGTAACATTTACGGTACAATAATCTTTCTCTTCTCAAATCTCGAACAAACAGTTGCCAAGGCACATTTTCCTACAGAGGTTCAGAGCTACATAATGGCCTTCCCACACCTATTTCTAACTGCCAATTACCCTTATCGTTTAAACGATCAGTTGTCAATTAAAATACATTTAAGTTTACGATTCATGTTGTAATTATCCTACTACCTCAGTAAAGACACCCTTTAATACTCATTTGTTCATATCATGGGACCTTCAATTAAAAAGATGTTCATTTCGTCTTTCATATAAAACAATAGCATCCCTCCAATGTATAATTTCATTCAAATGTATCTTTCTGACCTCACAATGACCAACAACACTATAATAGTGCGGATAAATATGAGTTATCCAGCCGTCTTTGTTTCCCGTACATTTTCATTTTTTTCTTTATATTTTGTTTGTATATATCGTCGAATTTAGTGTTATTCTGTATCGTCTTACACATGTAGATGTATTTATTTTTATGTCATTGAATGTAATTTCTATATAAGCTTCCAAGTTTATTGTGTATATTTTGTGTATTTCGTTTCATGACGATAATAATTATATACATTGAATATAATTTTTATGTCAGCTTTCAAGTTATATATTTTGTATATTTCGTTTCATGACGATAATACATAGTCAAAAATCCGTTTTTTGAGGTGGGTGGGATGGCGTTTTACAATGGGATACCTGAAAAAAATAAAACCCGAGTTTCAGTCAAATAGATACCGCAGGTGTCCCATCATTTGAAGTGGCTGCTGCACCTCCTCGTTTGTTCAGTGATGACTAATCCACGGCAATAACTTCTTAAAACCGTGGCACAGGGTCCACAAGTAGTGCAAAATCTGCCTGCGCGTAAATCGCGGCACCCAAGTTATCAGCCGCGGCAGAGGTTTGCAGCGTCATTTATAACAATATCTAAAGTATGCTCATTACATCAAATGCAAACTTTTTGACAAATTTGACAACTATTTTGGCTATTATTATTATTATTATTATTATTATTATTATTATTGCTTTGTCATCATTTCGGATGACAGGGACTAGAAAAGTGAACTTAATCACTGTTACCCTCAGGCATCCAGTCCCCGGGTAGTTTGAATATGGATATGTGACCACAACACCGGGTTTTCACCCTTCTCTTTTCGATGAAGTGCGTGGGTTCTTTTACGTGCTGAGGTGTTTCTGTCTCGACACGGGACCTCCGGCTTTACGTCCTATCCGAGGGACGGGGTGGGGATAAAGTGCCTTAACCAAGGACACAACCGCCATGGTCCAGCGCGGATTCGAACCTCGGACCTCTAGGTCGAGAAACCGAGTCTTATCCACTGAGCCATGACGCTTAATTAGAAAAAAAAAAACACTGTCAACCCTGTTTCTCCCCACGTTATCGCATACTCTGTTTGATGCAATTTTCTACCATTTGGCTGTTTCCAGTCGCCTTAAAAAAATACCCTAATTTGTGCCGCAGATAAAATGTCGCTTTTTGGTGGCATTTATATTGCATATGTTTTATGGCTGATTCTACAAAATATCTCATATTCAAATTCCCTTTTATAACTAAACGAGTCATAGTGTAAAATATTATAATAACTTACTGGTAATTGATGCGCAGGAAACAAGTTGTAACATTCTAACAATTTTGCGGAAAATGCAACAGATGCAATGTAAGTAATGTTAACAATGGTCAATTGCATGTATTACCTATACTTCTATGTTGGAAAATAAACTCCTCAAAAAAAGTTTGGAAATCTGAGTTTGATCGGTAATATCTCCCGTTCCGTGGTAATAATCAATGCAAGCTTGGTATCATCGGAAAGATTATTTAATTTTCTTTAAAATGAAACCCTGCTTATAATGACTTTGTTATCAGGGAAAGGGCGGTATCTTAAAATGTGGTGTAAAGTGTAAATTGAAAAGCTGCAAAATGACCAAGTTCGGTAAGTCACCCACTTTTTGTTGTTGTTGATGAGTGAGTTTCCCCAAGGTCTCTTTGATTGCTATGCACTCTAATATGAACAATGGCATGGACTCAAACAAACACCTGCCCAAGTAAGCAAACAACAACAACAACAAGTGAAAAAAACCAGACAAACATGTATCGGCATATAAAAACTGGACACAAGGCATTTAATCTCACATAACTTTCACCACATTAACACAACAAAGTAACAAAACAGTTACAGGGGCTTGATTTGCATGGATTTTCATGTTTTTCTTCACGTGAATCTTTGATTTCATCAATGTTCATTGATTTTAATGACATAAAGAGAGTTTAGTATCGGGTGGACGACCCACGTGCCTGCACCACCGCTTATAGCACCGCATCCCCATGCTGTTGATGAACGTTGCGATTCGTTGCTGTGGAATGGCATTCCCCTCGTCAATCAGTAATTGATGCAGACCTGCCAATGTCGTTGCATTTGTGACTCTCCTTCGTGCATCCCGCCCGAGTTGTTCCCATAAATGTTCAATGGGGTTGAGATCTGGGCTGCATGCAGGCCAGTCCATTCTCGTGATACCTTCTCTCTAAGAAAATCCATGCAAATCAAGCTCCTGTTAGTTTTGTTTATTACTTTGTTGTGTTAATGTGATGAAAGGTCTGTGAGATTAAATGCCTAATGTCAAGTTTTTAAATGCCCGTACATGTTTGTTTGTCTATTTTTTCACTTGTTGTTTTTGTTGTTGTTGTTGTTGTTGTTGTTGTTGTTGTTGTTATTAGCTTACTTGTGCAGGTGTTTGTTTCAATCCATGTCAGTGTTCACATTAGAATGCATAACAACCAAAGAGACATTGGGGAACTGACTCATCAATAACAACAAAAATTGGGTAACTTACCGAACTTGGGTCATTTTGCAGCTTTTCAATTTACACTTTACACCACATTTTAAGATACCGCCCTTTCCCTGATGGCATAATCATAATAAATAGGGTATGATTTTAAAGAAAATTAAACAATCTTTCGCATTGATATTTACTACGAAACGTGGAGATATAATCGATCAAACTCAGATTTCCAAACTTTTTTAAATTTTAATATACTATAACATCAATGTAACGACAAAATAGAAACACCAATTAAGCACATGAAACTTTAGCGAAAACGTTGAATTATTTATTCAAGTTTTAAAAACTTGCTAATCTTTTCACCGTAAACATGATATAATGTCACGAAATGGAATGGAAAACTAAACTAACAATTTTGGGATAATTATAAATACAAATTAACTGATATTAGATAATGATAATTTACAATTTTTTTCGAAAATGCGATTTTTTTTTTCAACCATAACACTATGAAATGAAATAAACCAATACACAAACTGGCAGTTTGTGTCCAAATACAACTCATTTGCAACTTGAAGACGAATATTAATGAAGAAAGCTGACAATCAGAAATTTTACCAAAAAATGTTCAACAAAAACAGAAAGTGAAACTTTTATATGCCAACACAGTCCTTAAGTCATTTGGCTGCATACAGTTTAACATGACGATAATTTCAAATGGCTTCTTTACACGAATTTCAAGTTCTGTCAAATATGACAATGTTAGAATAGGAGAAGCGACAGAAACTTGAAGTATCTCATTAAACATTTCAGTGAAGATGGCGCCATACACCGCACGCTTTATAAAAAGACCTTAAGCGTTAAGTTGACCTTCATGTACATTCTTTGCCATGACTGTAATATGTATTCGTGCTTTGGGGTAGCTTTATTCTAGTTTGTTTATGTTTGTGTTTACATAAAGTAATGTAAGGTGACAAGAATCACGACGGGGTGATTTGAACATCAAAGTTATGGTTGAAAGCACTGGAAACAGGTTGAATCACTTCTCTAGTACTTGAAGCATCATCTCTAGTCGATGCGAGTGCAACCTAGGGAGTATTAAAAAACTAGGATCAGCGCTAGCCAGGAACGGCATTCACGAAACATAGGCAGGGTTCTGACAGCAAAAAGTAGTTAAGACCCAAATTTAAGGAAGAGGGCTTGTCAAAATGTTCGTGGTTTGGAGTTGTAGCACTATATGGATTGTGATAACGATGACTGTCCATGGTGAAAGCAGAAGAGAGGATTGCTTGAGAGCCTAGAAATTGGTTTATGAGGACAATGCGAAGGAATTAAGTTGGAATGATACGAGCTGCACTAATTGAGGAGGTCCTAAAGATGTGATGAAGAAGGACCTTACCGGGAAGACCATCAGAGACTGAAGAAAACTGGTAGGAACACATTTTTCAGGGGACACAACATGCTGCAGAGATGATTATAGAGAGGGAAAATTAATGGCAAAGGGTCGGGGGAAGACCGAGAACCTGGGATGGTGGTCTGATCCTGAAAGGCGACTTGACGTATGGGCTACTGAAGAGAAGGACAGAGGATAGAGAGGGATGTGAGCAGGAAATAGTACTGATCTATGGTGTTGGACCTGCCGTATGGCAGAACACCCAGAAGAGAGAATGAGAAGATGCGGGGGGGGGGCATAAAATACTAATTTCTTTAAAGAAATACAGAATGATTCACCCAACAGACCTGGAAATACATTGAAAACGATTACGTCATCGATTTGTGCACGCTTAATAACCATTTTTCAGGCAGTTCTTTATCATTTGAAATTATTTGCACAATCATTAAGATACAATGGGAGTTCCAGTCGTCTTTATTCACATTTGAATTTTTTGTCGTAAGGAATTGAGGATACTGAAGAATTCTTCTCGAAATGTACGATTTGTGAAACTATAAATGAATGGATTTATTCCAGAACTTACACAAAACATTACGAACGCTACGTCATCAATGATATTAATATACAACTGTTTACTATTAGGCAATACAATTAGTAACTGTAAGACACTACTTGGAGCCCAACATAAAGTAGATACACACCACAAGGAGCACAGTTTTTACTGCCTTAATTTTCCGCCATTTACTTTCCGCCTTTCTGGTCGAAATACAATTTCACGATTTGCTATCTGGTTTGCTTGTTTAACTGCAATCTGTAAGATTCGTTAACGTAATGCAGCATACCCACAAGGACACATTCTGTGCTTCTGACCCACCCACGAAATTGATGCATACGATAATAATACAAACAAAGGTCCAGGTGCAAAGCATTGTTAGGATTAGTTTCAAAACTCTTTTCACTGTGACCAATTCAGTATACCTCAATGGTCTTGTGACAGCAAGATAGCGATCCCCAGTGATTGCGACAAAATGAAACACTGAGATAGCACCTAAAACGTAAAATGAAGCTGCAAAATATCGATAGTTGGCATTTAAGCAAGTATGGTCATACTGAAAGTTTCTGGAATATAACGACAACGGAATTCCGAATACTCCAGTCAGCAGGTCAGTCACCGCGAGACTAGCCCGGATGAAGTTGGCAGGAGTTCGCAGGCGAGGTTTTCTTTGAACAGCCCACACGACGAGCGTGTTTCCTCCAACTATGACGAACTTTAGTGGCACCGCAAGACTAAGCATTATAGCCTTACGCAAAAGTAAGTTGTCTTGCTGGTTTGCTGTAATAAATGATGTATTATTTTCACCCATATTGATTATCAAAAGCAGGTTGGCAATCAAAATCTAAAGTTGGGCTTCTTTTGATAATATTGACGTATTGCCAGGAGATGATATACATGTAGCTGGTACCTAATAGTATGTTCCAAGGCGTGACACCAATGTCATATCAATAGGTTCTCTCAAGTGTAAAGGCTGGTAAATGTTTGAGCTGTGAAGTCTTTGTAGAAAAATAGATTAGCGTAAAACTCGTTCACCTTAGAACCACTCAGCCAAAATATTCCACTAAACATAAGGTGATCAACAACTATCAGAGCATTGAGACATAGAAAATATAGCACCATTTCACCAAACGCGTAAAAAAAACGCCTGTCTGTGTTGTGAGTAGAAACAGGTCTATCAATATATTTTCCACCAATACCGCGTATATTGACAAAAGTGTAAAAAATGGTCTGTCAGACGCTGACATGTATTATCAATCTGGGTGGTCTCCTCTGTTTTTTTTTTTTACTCTCAATAGAATGAGACACACTGTAACGAAGAGTTCGTCACATCCAGGTTAGTGTCATATTTTGGTTTTTGTACTTAATTCAGTTTGGTTTTCGTTGTCAAACAATGAAAAAAAAATCAATTTAACTTATTTTGTTTTCAGCGACACGCTCAATTTTAAATTGTCACATGTCAAGGCGTGACGATAATGGGTGAGTTATGTGTATGAATAATGCATAATTTTCAATATATTCCCCCATTCCGGACGGAGAATCCTAGAGCACCATTAAGCAATTATATTATTTATAACATTCGCAGAAGATGGTTGCAGTTTTATTTGCGTGACATTTTGACATTGCTTGTACTCTATTGAGAGGGTCCATCAGACATATTCAATCAATAGCATTGTGAATGATGTAAGACATAACTTGTTATGCAATTGTGAGGTGAAGCACAATAAAACAACACAAATGGACTAAAAAATTATCATGTGAAACAATTAAAGCGCATCAATCTCTTGATTGCTAAATATCGGACACTCTTTTTTCTGTTCTAAATACATTTCTATGTAAAGTCTTCTGCGCTATAAGTCAAAATGATGTCCATTTCATTAAAGATGCTGAATGTTTAGGAATGAATTTGAGTTACTTTAAATGGAATTGCGCAAGCGGTTTTTTTTGGAACTTAATTTTTTTTTCAATAATGTTGTAAATCAGTAGGCTACATCTGAAGACTTGGTGGACCATGTCATTTTCTTTTTATATCATGTGGTACATCGAACTTGAATGATGAGAATCAGGAATCGGGCCAGTTAGTATCTTGGCTGAATTCAAACCGCCCCTGCAACCCAAGTGCATGTTGTTTTCTCTAGATGCCTATTGGTCTGTACATCACCAAATCACTAATTATTTCATGAAAATACCCATCATATGTTTTAAAACATTCTCAAAATATTTTATGCACCCTGCTTAGCCCTATTTTAAAACAAAAACAAAAAACAGCGAAAAACACCAGATCATCTTTATTTATATTCCAGTTGTGAAGTCATTCTGGTTCTTGTGAAATAACGCATAACTTCCACCCCTTCACAATCTTTGCTCTTACTACGTACACCTGCCTACAGCAATATATAATTTTATTCAAATGTGTCTTTCTGACCTCACGATAACTATTATGGCTGTCAGAGGGGATACTGCGTGAAAATGTGATGTCATATGAAATTTCATGATTTTTTCTATAGAGGGTGGCCCATCAAAAAAAACCTTAAAACTTATATTTATGATTATTTCCCAGATTGATTCCTCATCTTTATTTATTTCATCGGATGGAATATTTTTCCTTGAGTTAAATGACACCAAGATCATCGATTTTGGTTGGGTATTTTCCATTTTAGGGGCCGCTTTTTGAGCCAATGTAAATTTGGTATACATACAAACTGCCAGCAGTTGTTATCAAGTCAGATGCTTCTGACTTTATGCGTGATCAAATATAATATAGAAAGGTATTCTTCATACATTGCACTTCTTCAAAAATATGATTTCGACAGTTTATAATAATTGCTAAATTAAAGGTAAACAACATGATTGGGAGTACTCTTCGAATGTAGATAAAACTATTCTTGAATCAAAGAAACTATGCAAGGATTCTACCTTGAAATTTGTGTAGTCAAAAGTTGACTCATTTTAAAATAACTTCCATCCGGATGCCTTGTCACCGGCAAATCTGTTATGTAGCTTTCTATGGGACTTAATTCTCTCAATCCCCGAGGGAATTTAACTGATGATATGTTCACGCGTGATTCTCCTTAAGTAAACAAACTCAAGACAAATCCTTCCAGCCAGGAGATCCACTCCAGCTGGTGTATCTTTGGTATATCTTTCATCCGGTTTCGTTTTAAATGCATTTCTTTTTTACTTCTCTCAGTCATATCACTGCCCTTTAAAGTCATTTCCTTTCGAATTTAAATTTTTGCCATAAGGCGTTTAAGATGTTTATAAATTCTTCTCGAAATAAGCGATCTGTGAAACTATAAATTATTGGATTCACCCCAGAACTGATACTAAGCATACAAAACGCTACATCATCAAGGACATTAATATACGCCTGTTTGCTATGAGGCAGTACAATTAATAAGTGTAGCGCCAAATTTGGAGACCAACAAGTAAAGAAAATACACACTATAAGGAGAACAGTTTTGACTGCCCTGATTTTTCGGCCATTGGACCACCGCCTTTCTGCACAAACTGCAATTTCACGATTTGCTATCTGGTTTGCCTGTTTAACTGCAATCCGTAAGATTCGAATATTCAAAATGATTAAAGTTATGAAGCATGCCAACATTGAAAATCCATTCAAGCTGTAGAGGTACAAATCAGCATTAGTAGCGAGCTGCCATCCACAAGATACCTTCTGTTGTTCCAAATCGGCCGCTAAATTCAAGCAAGCGATAAAAGTAGCAACAAGGAGCCCAGCGAATATCCAGGTGATCAAAATTATTTTCAGAACTCGCCTAAATGTGACCAAGTCGGCATATCGCAGTGGTTTCACGACAGCAAGATAGCGGTCACCTGTAACTGCAACGAGGTGAAGGATAGAAATACCACCTAGAGCATAAAATACACATGAGAAATATAAGAAGTTTGCAGCTGAACACGTAAACTCATTTCTAAAGAATCTGGGATACAATGCTAGCGGTATCCCGACTAGTCCCGTCAGTAGATCTGTCACCGCGAGACTTGTCCGGAGGAAGTTGGCAGGTGTCCGTAGGTGATAGTTTCCACAAACAGCCAAGATTACGAGTAAGTTTCCTCCAAGTATGGCGAATAAAAGTGGTACCACAAAACTCAACATCAAAATCCGGCGCAAAACTTCTTTTTGTTGTTGGGTTTCAGTAAGGTATGAAGTATTGTTTCCATCCATGTTTTTCTTAAATTTATGATCGAGATTTTTCCAGTGTAGAATTGTTTTTAACAATAGGCAACTCTGACGTTTGAATGAACTTGCAATGCTGCCGTATATTAAGCCCTGCTCCAGTAGCTTTGAAAGAAGATCAATAAAATGTTTCAAGAAAATGAAGACAACATAGAAGGAAATCCATCAGTGGTTTCGGAATTCATTCTCATACAAGAACTTAACAAAATTTCGATAGTTCTCGGAGAATAATGGGCCCATAACTGACAGCAACATTCGAAAATTCTGGAGTTCCGATCACGTGTTGACTTTTGACAAACAGATCGTTGCTTGCATTGATGCTTTGCAAATCAATCGCGATGGTTTTCGTGCTAACCAATCAGTGATAAGTATTTGTTTTTCTCCGCTTACTGTTCCCGGAGTGGTAACCTGAGTATTCAGACAAGCAGTGTATTTACTCCTCAAGTCGAAAAATTGATGACTGTGGGTTAGAATTCATTATTTCTCGCTGACTTGAACATTATGTCCTTTATTTTATCATGTTCATATATTTTTGTCTTCTTAGTGTATTTTAATGACAACTTTTCAAATCGATATATCATTATTAATGGATACGATATTTGCTGAAAAATTACAAAACTTATTTTCAAATTAAATTTCATAATACATGGGTTCGTGCTTGTAATGCAATCTCAGTATCACCCAATGTCTTCTGAATGTAACAAATTTGCATAATAGCTTCTCACAGACTATTCTGTTAATGATACATGGTAACATGACGAGATGAAACTAATTTGATGCAATCTCATATTTTAGTATTCTCTGAATAGAATGAAATAAAGGGAAAGGGTTATGTTTATTTTGATGCAAAGACTGTATGTAGCCCTATTACTTTCAAATAATCATCAGGCAATAGAAGGCACATATTGTGGATTACTATGTGCAACAATTCGTTGCGAGACCGTGTTAGGTTAGCAGTATACGGAATATTTCGCACTATGAAATACTGGCTACGTACAGATTATTATTGAAAAGTGATGTTTCGAGTTATAAATTCTAAATGAGAAAAATCTACAAGGATATAACGTCGGTGGGCTGTTAAAACCTCGTATCTCAAAATGTAAAATATATTAGGACAGCTCAGAAAAAGTTGTATTTTAGAATTATGGCGGTGGTGGCAACCTCATTTTGTCTGAAAACAGTCTCCTAATTCCTGTATAGAACTCGATCTAGGCCAAAGAAGGTTGCCACTAATGACATAACTCTAAAGAAGAACTATTTCAGAGCCGTCCTCAAAATTTTCACAGTTTGAGATACGAGGTTTTAACAGCCCATCAACGATAAAGAAGTCAGGGCAGTCATACGTTATAGTAACATACAGATATTATGCATTCCTGACTGATCGTGAACATGTTAAGATAAATGAATAAAGTCTGCGATTCGTGTCTAAAGCACACACACTTTTAATCAAATTTGAAAAAATATATATATAATTGAATGATGTTGACTTTCTTAAAATCGTTATAAATGTTTACATGTGAAATTGAGAAAAAATACATAGAATCTTGATTTCTTTGCAGTTGTAGGGCATTTTGTTTTGCGCTTTTACTACGGCTATTATTGGCGAGTTATGAAAATAATAGATTGAATGATCACAGACAATGACGAAAGCATGACTACAAGCTACCAATCTCTGACCTTCCATATCGAAGGATCCTTCAGGGGCTACAATACATTTTTGAAACAGAATGTGGAGCATCATACTGCCACTCACCAACAATTTTCAATATGTATAAAACAGGATATCCCTTTCATTTAATACGGACAGAAATAATCTGGTACGTCGGTGACGGCTAACGTTTTCATGCGATGAAGAAAAAAGTGTTTGCAACGTCTGCGGAAACTGGCTCCTAACCTAATAAATAATTTAATTTGCATCGTTTTAGTTTATTTGATTATCACCCAGCATCATAACAATTAAAATCAATCTGCATGGTCATCATCACGAGCGTCTAAATTTTCATAATAATTATTTTTGAATACATACTATTTACCTTCCCTAGTTTCGAGAGTTGCCCGTGACTTTTCTGGTCTCAAAATTGGGCCAGTATAAATGGGCTTGTAATTTCAAGATATAGCTGTTAGTAGAGGAACAATGTTAAGGTTCCGTGACACTTTTATGGGGACAAAGGTTTGAAAGTGGTTTTGGATTGTCTGAAGGGTACTGAACAAATTTGGCGTGGGTAACCCTCTTCAAAATGTCGGCAATTTTGGGCAGGAGTCAAAATGGGTCCTACAGGGGTCAAAATTGGAAAATGGTCCAATTGGTTTGAATTATACACCAAATTACTCGTCTTGCCAAGCAGAATCCAAAAAGGTATAGTTTGCCATATGTTTGAAAATCTGTTAAGCCGCTATGACCACAAATGTGGAAAGGTCAACGCACTTTAGGTCAAAGGTCAAATTCTTAAATTGCCCGAATTGACTAATTTTAATATCTAAGTATATGTTTTCTGGCATGACTAATTGAATTAAACAACTTAAAACCACCAAAAAGGCAATCTTAACTTTGAAATTTCAAAAATAAAATATTAAGATTAGATGCATAGGATTGCATGCAAATGCAGATGCTGTATAAGCCCCCCCCCCCCCCGGGGGGGGGGGTCCACTCACCACATATTGTGCTACCCACGCGCGTCCACACACTTAAAAAATGGACCCTAAATGGCGTAAACCCCGCATAAACCCGGTCGAAAAACATACCCTAAATGGCGTAAACCGGGTAAAAAAATATACCCTAAATGGCGTAAACCTCACATAAAAATAAGTAATTTGTTAAGTACCCTTCAGACAATCCAAAACCACTTTCAAACCTTTGTCCCCATGAAAGTGTCACGGAACCTGAACATTGTTCCTCTACTATGTTTCTGATTAGAATGAAATGAGCGTGACACGCTTTGTTTTCCTTAAATTCTAAAGGAAAGGATGCATGTCACAATAACGCTATTTTGACCTTAAAATTTGGATCATAACACATAACACACGTTTAGCATTACTAAAGGATAACTAACATTCGGACCGAGTGACACGATTATCATAAATCAAACGACTTGTTCTCTGTAAAAAAAAAATAATATATATATATATATATACAGCGTGGCCCAGAAAGAATGCTACGAGTATGATCGCTAATTTCTTCAACATTATCGGCAAAATGTCATTAATTTTTATTTCGTTGGTTAGAACATTCTTTTTCCAATAAAATTATACCAAGATCATTGATTTTGAGTAAGGCGTTTTGATTTCTAGCGCCAATTTTCGGAGGCAATGCATTCCCAAATTTGCCAATTTTTTCAACAGCGGACGGTCATCGGAACGCCAGATATTCTGGCGTCTCAGCTAACCATACCGGCGCATACCGGAACAAACGCAATGACAAAACGGCTGATATCCATCGCTTTCATAAGGAGACGATGCGAGCTTATGTCTCCATTGTCATCGCACTTTGTCCGATATGGTTTAGGCTGAACACCAGGAATATCTGGCGTTCCGATGACCACCGCCGTTGAAAAATTGGCAAATTTGGGAAATTGCATTGCCTCGGAAAAATGGCCCTAGAATCAAAACGCCTTACTCAAAATCAATGATCTTGGTATCATTGTATTGGAAAAAGAATGTTCTAGGCAACGAAATAAACATTAATGACATTTTGCCGATAATGTTGAAGAAATTAGCGATCATACTCGTAGCATTCTTTCTGGGCCACCCTGTATATTCAAATTTATTAGCAACTTTAGCAGTTCAAAACTCTACCGTTATTCGCATAAACTTCAAAACTGAATCTGAAATGCCCTTTCAAAATTTGATGTATATATTTATAATTTTTTTCTATTGCCGATCATTGAATTCAAGTAAGCATCACGCAAGGCACCGTGCCTCATCATTGTAGATACATTCTAAATTACAGGGATTTAAAAGAAATTCTGATCGGCTGTGAATAGGGGCCAGTCGATTTTGGGATTTAAATTTAAATCTTAACGATTTATATTTAATCTATAAATGCTTAAAATTTAAATCTGTAAGATTTAAATACAGTGGATCTCATTTGCACACATCACCTCAGACAAGGAAAAGATAGTCCATGCCCTTAGGCTATTGATGAAGGGCATGTCTGTGAAATCTGGGGGAGTGCAATTGCTTAGAATTTGAAAAATGCCGACAGAAAAAACAATAGCCGTTTAGTGTACGTTCTATGGTAGGAATTTTTTTCTCGCGAAAAACAATTCAAATCAGAGTCTAATGGTCACTATAATTCCACTAAAATTGAGTTTCTAGCTCCTATATTTTGCTGAAGGTTCCCAGATGGCATTTTCTTCTGAATGCCATTGTATTTACACAATGTTAATTTTAGGCATGCAAGAGAGATCCACTGCCTTTAAATCTAATTCCATAAATCGAGTGGTCACTTTTCACTGCCGATCAAAATCCCTGTAATTTAGAGTGTAGGTCATATGATTTAAATGTCACTGTGCGTCGGTTTATTGTATACAGTATGTGAAGAAATAGTCTGTTGCCTGTATTGATTGAAGTGCAATGTAAAATGAAATTATTGTGAATATTAAATAATCAAGAAAATTGTATTTCTATCTTTTTTAGTTGGTTTTGGAACTCCGTAAACATTACATCAGTTTGCTAAATTACATGTATTTTCATGAGGATTACAGCAAGCTCTACTGAAAAGGCTATGTTATCTCACTTTTAGTACAAGGGACTGTACATATAAATATATTTAGAAAGGAAAACAGGGTACGATATTTGGCAATCGAATGACTGACGTGTTTGATTTATTTCAAGATTTTTTTCTGTGTTTTTACTCCTTTTTCGTTCTTTTATTGTTTTTACTTCAAGATTAAATATGTCTGATGGACCCTCTTGATAGAGTACAAGCAGAAACAAAATGTCACCCAAAGTAAAAGAAAAAAGAAGAAAAAAAAAGTATCATCGTCTGCGAATATATAGATAACATTATGACTTAATGGTGCTCCGGGCTTCTCCATCCGGAAAGGGGAATTACGTTGAATATTATGCATTATCCATACACATACCCTCCCTACTCCAAGGTATTGCAACATACATGTACACTATAATGCATGCATTTTGAGTTGAAGGGGTCTTTTTATAATGATACCCTAATGAAGCTTATTATTGAAAAATAACAATTTGTTTGAAAAGAAATCAATGAATATTCTTTTTCCTTTCTTCTCCAAGGCGGAGAGATCATCAAATGCAGGCGCACCCACGACAGAGTGGCTGAAACATAAAATTTAACGCTTTTCCGCCTCTCTTTACGTAGACCTAGGGGTGGGGTGTTAATTTACACTCGCATCGTAATTCGGTTCATATTTCCCGTGAAACGGTTTTGAGGTTGCACGCGTGTAAATAACACAGAAATCCAGGAAATGTGCATCCGACCCAACCCAAAGAATAAGAAATGTTACTTTGAATGGGCGGCTGCCAAGAGGGGGTGGATTTGATTAAGTATTAAATAAAATTTTCTGATAGGGGTTGAGTGGATCTTCATTGCTGTTACCGTGAAAGAAATTAATTGATTTGGTAGGAACTATTTTTGGTGCCCATGAATACGGCTTTGAAATTCAAGTACACAAGCGCATAATCGCGTGAAAATGCTAGAATTGTATAAAGGGGCAATTCCCTGAGAAACAATCGCTGGTCAACCGAACGGACATTTGCCTGAGAGATCATCGGAAGGTTGAGGAGGTATATTGGGTTCAATGCCCTCAATTGATGTTGGTTCCAATCTGCCCTATATTAAAAATCAGCTGATTTTTTAATGAATTTTCAACGTTGATGGCTTTTCTAACCATATTCTCTATGGGGGCTTAGAATTTAACCTGCGTGCCGAGCCGGGTCGGGTTTATTATTATCTATGGTATTATGTGTATGCGCTGTTTTGGTTTCTTTGCCAGATTTTGAAGTAAAGGCGTGGTCTGTATGGCTTGTTTCGGCGGCGTGTGCCAACTATAGTATTCGTCATCTATTTCTCAAATTCTAAAAAAGCGCATTATTTTAACTGCTTTATATAATTATAACATTTCTGCTGCCTCCACCAGTTATTCTTCGGCACACGAGGCGTTAATCCAACAGTTGTACTTGTACGGTCC
>JZLH01S0006716.1:0-26047 GCA_001188425.1 Eucidaris tribuloides | reverse complement strand
CTCTAGTTCATTTGAGCTACCTAGTGACCTTTTGATAATTTCACCTATTGACTCTCTAAGATTATATAATTTCATAGAGTTAGTACATGGCACATCCAGTTCCTGTACATAATGGGTTAACATTTTAATTTGTATTACTTTCCTGGGGTGGGAAAGAAGGAATTTAATTACCAACCTAGCCCCCAAACTCTATCAGTCTTGTTCAAAATTGCAAATTATTCTGGCACCCAATACCTGCCAGAAAGTAAAGATAATCAAATCCTGTTCAACTTTAAATGATGCACATGTAATTACATACAGCACTTACTTCCCACAGGCAGTATGTACTGATATACTATGTATGTGGGTCATTTATCTCAATACAATCATACCAATTAATACTGTTTATTAGATGGTGACCTAATTGTACGAGTGACCCTCAGGGTTACAGAAGGCCAGAGTTGCAAGTCCACCTCTGATTTTCATTTTGCCAACTGCAGAACAGGGTGACCAGACGTCCCGTATTTCCCAGGATCGTCCCGTATTTTGCTCCTTTGTCCTGGCATCCCAACCAACCCTTCCCGGGAAGCCTGTTTGTCCCATATTTCAGAATATTGAACAAAACACTTAAAAAGGACTTTTCATCAAATAACCAAATGAATTGAACAGGACTGAGTGAAGTTACTGTAAATGTGTTAAATTATGTTAGGATGAATGTTTTGCACCCCCAAATTCTAAAAAGGTTCTTACAGTGGGAGGGGAATACTACTCCCCTCTCCACCCTTCCCTCATCCCCACCCCTCACCCCCTGGCTCGGTCGATCCACTCCCGTGCATTGTGATTTGTCCCATTCATTTTCTGAAATCTGGTCACCCAGCTGCAGAGAAATATATTGTGTATTTCGATAAAATAAGAACAAAGACTTTGTCAATATTATTTGGATTTTTGTCTTTTCCACCTGTTCCGGAATATTCTGGAATGTTCTAAAATATTCTGAAATATTCCAGAATAAAGTGGAATTGGGCTAAATTTAAAAAAATAAAATAAATTAATTTGTTGTCAATCACAGTCTCACATCAAGTTAATATATATGTTCATACATTGGAAAAGCCAATCAAGTGTTCAGCATAAGGCATAAAGGCATAAAGAATAAGGTGAAGAACTCTACCGGCAAATGCGAAGGAATTTTTTGCGTGGGAATATTCTGCAATATTCTCACGGAAAATTATTTTGGAGCGGTACTGTATCTTTCGTATTCCTTACGGTTCAAAGTGTAGAGATACAAGTATTCTATTGACTCATTATCCATTAGGATATAAGAGGGAGTAGGAAGGGGAGAAGGAGAAGGAGAATGAAGAAGGAGAAGGAAGAGGAGGAGGAGAAAAACTGAGAGGAAGAATGAAAAGAAGATAATCACAAGATAATAATTACTCATCCCCATCTCTGTCACAGAAATCCCCCTTTTTGCACCCTATAAGAATTCAGCCTCCTAAATCAGCTTGTTCAGTCCAAATCCTGTTCTATACCTATAATCCTTTGTAAACACTGTATGTAACCTTTCGGATTGGTATGGATTATTTGTGCTTTTGGTGTATCATATGAGAGTAAATTCATATTTGTAGAGTCATCGATCAAGCAAAGCTTTTTGAGGAAAAAAAATATGTATACATATTCATTGCTTCAAACAAGGATTTAACCCTTAAAGCAATTTCTGCAGATTTGTAAATGTGCACTTAGTGGCTGCTGTATAATTTGTATTGGCATTGCATAAAATATGTGGTGGAGTAATGCCCTCTGTCACAGTACAAAACAATTTATGAATTATTGATGACTTGGGTTGAAGATAGCAGTTCACTTTGAAGTACTGTGTTTTTGTTCTTCTGTGTTTACTCATTATAATCTTCCATTCTAACCTTGTACAGGGCTACATAAAACACATACTGTACACATCATGCACATACTAATACAAAAACCCAGTACCAAATGTTTGAGTTTAAAATAAAGTAAAAAAAAAATGAAAGATAAGAAATTGATATTATAGATTTATAAATTAATAGTTAATAAATATTACCGTATACACCATATATTTCACGTCCATATACTGTATTTTCGCGATTTTGCTTCAATACGGGGAATTCATGAGAGTATATTTTTGCAATTTTATTGTATTTGTTTTGACTTTATACAGAAATATAAGGAAGTGAAAATTTTCGCATTCAGTAAGTCGCAAAATCCGCTAAAATAAAACCACCACGCAATACTCAGCATATATGATTAGATAAAAGTAATTCATTGAATAAATTCAGTGTAATAATTTACACGTACACCTTTTTTATTTTAAGCAATACACCATACCTTATTCATCTCAATACATTACATACAAAGCTTTTACCCCCCCCCCCCACCCAGCTGCTTTATAATATAAAAGAAGGGGTAGACTGTTGAAAGTCCTGGGCTAGTTTGTTTGGACAGGATTTTTTCATTGGCCCCAAATATCAACCTCGTGTAAATCTATTTTTTAGATTACAGTGTATCTGTTCAATAATTCTTTATAAATGAGTTTCTTTGTCCCATTGGAGACTAAGGAGGAGATATCTTGGGCAGGGGTCTATGGAGAAAGCCTGTTATATTGAAGTCAAATCCTCTCCAATTGGTAAAAAATCTTGTAGTCATTTCTTCTTTGTAATGTCCCAGGACTTGAGTATCTTGTTTCATTCATATACCTCATCCCATGTTTTATCTACTAGGAGCTCACCATATAATTTTTAACATGCCACAGAAATTACAGCTCTATGGATATCATGTATGTATTGTCTGGTGCTTATTTGTGACTTTGGCACATTAACTTTCTCAGTCCCAGGCATTTACAGCCCCATATTAAACACAACACAAAACTTAATCTGTGGGACTAAAAGAGTTAAGAGATAACCATATCCTCTAATAGTGTATTCTCCTCATGTTCCCAATCAGTACATTCTGTCTACATTAATGATGCGGGAACTTCGTTGCCGGCACAGATCATGTAACATGACACCCACAACATTTCCCTGGCCTAATGAACTCCTTCGTAATTACACAGCTGTATACCCAGATGGTATGCTTGCAAAATATCAACTAGATTGAGCTGGACAGGTGCCTCTCCATGGCAATCAAGGTTAATTAATTTGCTAAAGAAACTTCGCTTCTGGAAAACTAGGGGGTTAAAAGAAAACATAACTGGGAGAAGTTCACATCTACTGTGGATCAGCATTTGCACACCCCTTCCGTAAATCAGATGATAATTGGAAGGCCCCCAACTTGGGATGCTGTGATTTAGGTGGTTGTATGTCGTGTCTGAGAAAGCTGAAATAAGCCCTTCGTGCATTTACATTGCTCTTGATTACATAAATCTTATTATGCATTTATTTATGTTTCATTTGGCTGCCAGCTTTTAAAGAGTAGTGACTTGATTGGGAGAAAAGAAAAATGCCTCAAGAACCAAATGAGTTGAAATATATTTATAATATATGCACTGGCTAGAGTGTATATTCAGGCTGAAAGGCTTTGTCTTGAATTGTTTACTTGGAGAGAAACAAGCATTAATATACTGAATCAATCTCCAGCCCTGATAGAGATATTGGTCACATAGGAATTTTCACAATCACATCATTTTCTGGTAAAGGGGAAATTAATGACTACGACATTTTCACAGCAGGAACATTAAACATTATACTTGATTTTGTCCTAAACTGAGGACTACTGCAATGTTGAAGACATTACCTCACATTGTGAGAGTTCCATTAAAAAGTGTCAAACATTGATACCTGACCTACATGATAATATTTGAATGGACGAATAAACATCCTAGAACACAAAACTTGAGATTGTTATGCTGTCACTAGCAAGATTTGTACAGATAGATATTGGCACAGGAATTGATGTCCTGTGGACCAAAATTCTACAACACAGCAGTCTTTGGTACAAATCTGGAATGGTCGTTCATTAATTTTCACTTTTTGAAAGCACGTAATGATTATTTTGAACTCAGTTTTTTTTCAGTGCTTCTTCATTTTTAGACCTTTTCAAATACACTGATAGCATTATCTTTGACAATGTTACAAATACCCATTGTGCAGGTGAACTTCAATATGAGAACTCCAGTTCTCTGAAATACCAAAAAGAAAAAAAATCATTTTAATTAGAATACAAAGCAATGCAAAGCCAGAAATTTTGAATTAATGAAAATGCTCCGATGCTCCATTGATGATTGTCAGGGTAATTTTTCAAACAAATAGTTGATAAAAATTGAATTAAATTGAAAACTGGAATAGCAAAGTTATTATGTGCAACAGTGACTTTGATAACAAATTTTAACAGAAAAAATACACAATTTGGGCAAAGTAAGAAGTTGTCGTATGAAAAATGTTTGCGTCACCATTGAAAAGTTAAATAATGATCATTTCATTCCATAGAAACGACCTTGAAATCATGAAATAAACCAGACAAGCCACTTATGTGCCTACATAACATGCATGTAGTTATTTGTACTTGCATGTATGTAGATCCAGTAATACCATAATGAAATAGTTTGTACACACATCTAATGAGGCAACAAGTCTGAATACTATTGACATTTCGGTGCATTAATGTAACCTTGCTGACTTTGTTTTGTCCATTGATGTGATTTGCGTTTCTCTGTCGTTCTTTATTTAGATCAAGGTCGTTTAAAGTTCAGCTGAAAAGCATTTGCTGTGTTAATGTTAAGACCCAGTGGTAGGTTGGTGGGGATCCGTAAATAGTCAGACTGTCGGAGCATAGATGTGCTGCTTAGCTGTCACTTAGCAGAGAGTATGTAGATAGTTAACTCTTGTCTGTGGGATGAGGAGCAGAAAGGTTTTCTAAAATTAGAAGGTTGATTTGAAATGTGCCATGATGTAGGCAGTAAACAAAATAGATATGACATCTGTACAAGCTCTATAAAAAGCATGAAATGTTTCTGTATGAATAGTGTCTTCAGAACAAGCTCTGAATTTTGGTGTTTGAGCTTGATGAAAAGTCATTATCTTAGCAATGTAAGTATCTTAACCTGTTGGAGCCTAAGGACAAGATATCTCAGGCTGGACTCTATGGAAAATGCATGTTATACCAAAATCAAATCATCTGTAATAGGATTTATGTCATCACTATCACCACCACCATCACCGTCATTATCCGCATCAAAATCATCCTCATCATCACAGTCATCATCATCATCATGGTTATTTGGTTATCATTATCATCATGGTGATTGTCTTTTACATCCTTTCCATCAACACCATCATTCTTATCATCATCATCATCATCATCATCATCATCATCATCATCATCTTTGTCACCATCATTACTATCATTATATTTGATCACCATCATCATCATTAAAATTGTCTTTTAAATCCTTTCCATCAACACCATCATTACCTTCACCACCAACATCATCGTCATCATTGTCATGATCATCATCATATTTATCATTATCATCATTACTAACCTAATCATCAGCAGCAACATCAAATAGCATCATTAATCATCACCATCTTTGCTGTCATCATCATCATCATGGTCATCATCATTATCGCTGTCATACCGGTAATCAGTACTACACCGAACATTAATCAATATCAGTATTGATCATCATCATTATCATCATTTTTATTGCCAGCATTATAATCATTAATGGTTATCATCATCATCATTGTCATCACTCCACAAACATGATGCTGAAGTGAATACAAATATGACATTCAACAATATCAGAATGAAAAGTGACATTCAAGAACATGTTGCTGTGCCGAAGTGGATGTAATATATCAATTATGTGATACATACATACCACATGTGTGTATCCTATATGCTCACATTATTACTTCACTGGAGCAACAACTTTCTCAGCATTTCATTCAGAGCAAAAGAGTCACAGTAAACCAACTTCTCAATTCACAATGGCCCCCAAAAATAAAACTAGATCTTGCAGGTACTTGTAATTAGATGCAGTGGGTGCCATGTGAAGGGTTGAGACAAAAATATCTCATCCCCGTGGTTAACTTTCACCGACTTTGGCATAAGATTTTGTCGACATCAAATGCGGTGTCCCTAATTTGTTAATGTCAGTGTAACTGCCATGGCTCCAGGCTTTGTTAACGTAGTGATTTGTCAAGGGGCTCGTCTGATTTGGCCCGGACGGGAGGTGGATGTGTTACTCTTGCTATATCTTGGAGTAGTGAAGAAACTAATCATGATAGAAAGTGAAAATGTGTTTTGTTTCAAGTAGGATATATTAGAAGAGTAGTCATCCTAGGTATATGGTGCTATTATTCACAACTGCCTCTTCAAGACTTGTAGTTACCCAACTTGACAGATTCATTCAATTTCAAAACTTTTTAAATTCCTCTTATGTACCACTAAAATTATATGATGGTGTTTTTTTTTTTCTTTTTTACACATAAAATCAATGGATTTTTTTTTCACATTTCGTCGGTTGTCCGGCTGAAGGGCCCTAGCAAATGTTCCGGGCAGAAAGGGTCTTAATAGTAAATTTTCTCTAAGTTGAGAAATATTGCCTTATTTGATATCTGCACTTAATAGACTTACAGAAGGATCTAAAAATATCACACTACATTGATTTCTTATGAAAAGAGCCAATTGTTTTCAAGTTAGAGACAATTTAGTGTTAAGGCCCTTCTGTCAGGAACATATGCTGGGCCCTTGTGCTGGACAATCAACGACTTATTTCATATATGTAAAGCATTTTGAAACATTTGAGCTGTACTTTTAAGCATAAAAATTGAGCTTTGAATTTCAGATTCAGAAAACAAACCTTGCATTATGAGCTAGGCCTATTTGTTGTGCCCCAGAAATACCATTACAAATGGCTTGATTTCCGAATGGTTTGTATATATCATAACCGTGACATAGTCTCACGGCTACCATTACTGATCTTGTGTTCTTGTAATGTGCAAATGAAATTCAACCATACCATCAGTATACTCTTCACCTTCACACCAACAGAGGGAGCTATTCAAGTTTTTCATGGCTTCCCATTGGATGTCCTTCAAGGTGCATGCTCTTATGCAATGCTAGCAGAAAGGCAACACAAATATGGTATTGAACCCCTAACTTGGGCCTTATCAGGGCACTATCAGACCTAGATAGTGGGAGGCCAGGATCAACACCTTCTTGTAATATCGATTAATTGTCCCCACCGAATAAAATTTGTGAGGGGACTATTAAATGGGCTCCATATGTGTGTGTGTCCGTGTGTGCTCGAAATATTAAAAAATTCTACTTCTCCTACATTTCACAATGGATTTCAATTCTGTTTGGTTTATCTGATAAGGCTTAGTGGGGGCTTCCAAACTTCTACACAGAATTCTGAAATTCATTAATTATGCACATTTATGCAAATTTATTCCAAATTAATGCAAAATGCTAACTTCTCTATTTTACCATGGATTTTGTTTCTGTTTGGTTTAAGTGATAGGGCTTTATTGGTGGGGGCTTCCAAACTTCTACACAGAATTCTGAAATATATCAATCATGCAAATTTATGTAAATTTATTCAAAACTTACATGTACTGTATCTAGAAGGAACTAATTCACATATTACAAACATTCATGCCATTTCACAGATCTACTCTTTCAATGGGGACGTACATTACGCACAGCGTAATTTACTGATTCACTCGTTCTTTATCCTTTCACTGATCTCCATGTACTGTGTAATTTCAGGTCTTGTCAAAAGACAGTGTGACGGTTGCCGTGGATGCCGTGGTCTACTACCGCGTCTACAACCCCACCATCTCCATCACCAATGTTGAGAATGCACAGAGGAGCACGCGACTCCTCGCGGCCACAACGTTGCGCAACGTCCTGGGCACCAAGACGCTTGGAGAGATGTTAACGGACAGGGAAAGTATCAGCAGCCAGATGCAGTCGGTGCTGGACGAGGCCACGGACCCGTGGGGCGTCAAAGTCGAGAGAGTAGAAATGTAAGAAATGAATTGGCCCAACATTTATTTTAGTATCATACAGAACTGAATGTTAACATAATTCGTTTCCGAACATGACAGCAAACACCCGATTTTCATCTTAGCATCATACGGAGCTGAATTGCCGTAATTCATTTCTGAACGTAAAAACAACCGCCCAAGATTTCTGATCTTTCCTGATGCCTGATTGATTGGCCGATCTGTGCCACCCGATCTCCCGATTCCGATTTTTTACTTCCAATCCGCAGCACCAATTGCGGGTAGTACTTGTGTCCTCCACATAGAGTCAGAATTGACAGGATCGCCAATACAGAACCCAGTAGCTTGTTCAAGAGAATTATAAACAAACAAATTTCTGGTTCTATACATTAATTTGGGTTTAGAACTGAAAGTCTTGTAAAACATGACATATTTCAAATTTGTGGTGATACACCTGAATTTACACGCTGAATTTATTCAAAGGGAATAATAATGACAATTTTTTTTTGTATTTTCTTTGAATTTTGCTTTCCTTATTAGGGTATTGAAAATGGTAATTTTGCTATAGATGTTATGTACAATTGTGAATAGTTGAAGCATTCGCACGCAAAGGGTTAAATGACACAATACAATTAATGTCACACAAAGATAATCTAAAACACCAAACAATGTACAATATCACTGATATGAGACACAATACAATTTATATGAAATGTCATGATATAAATATACTTTAGATTAAATCAAATAGGATTCTTCTGGTTGACACCCCAAAAAGCCCAAACAAATGGAACTGACAAAACAAGAAACAAAACTACCAAAACATAGGGTGGAAACAGAAAGAAAGGAACAAGCCTTATGATTTGCTTGCGCTTTTAATTTACACAACAATTACAAAAGGAGGAGGGAAGGGAAAGAAAGGTAACATGACAGTTTACAACAAAACCAACAATGAAAAGACAATATTTTATGATGACTGTGAAGCAAAAAAAAAAAGGGTTTTTTGACATTGTTATTTAATAGCGTGTTGCTGATGAATTTCAAGGAATATTGTTTATTTGTTCATAAAAAGTGATTTCAAAGTTTGAAAATCAACCCAAAATCACTTGATTTAAAATAGAGATAACAGAAATAACCAAAAAGTACAGCTTTTCCTTTATTCTTCTGTGATTGCCATTTTCCAGTGGGGGTTTTGGGGGTGATTTGGGGGCGTAGTAAGTACCAAATAATGCAACACTAATCTGTGTACTGATTTTTTCCCACAATCACAATTGTAATGTGAAGTGACGAAGTGAAGTTTGAAGGTGAACTGAAGTTGTTGTTTTTTGTAAGTTTTTTTTTATTGCATTTGATAAATAAACAAAATAAATGAATGAATATGTATAAATAAGTGAATGAAATCAATAAGATAAATATGTAAGTAAGTAACTTTTAAAGTAAACAAATTAATTTTTGTTTTTCTCCTTGCAGTAAGGATGTCCGTCTCCCTGTGCAGTTACAGAGAGCCATGGCAGCAGAAGCTGAGGCTGCAAGGGAAGCGAGAGCCAAGGTAAAGTGGGGTATTCAACTCGGGTGTATTATTGAAATGACACAACTTTGATACACTTGAGGTTGAAAATTATTGATGCAAAAGTTAGGGAGAGATCAGAGTGTCAGCCAAAGGCTTCTTGTAGTGATCAAGTCTTGGGAACTTGGATCAACACAGGCCATTTTAGAGGGCCATATGTAGACCGATGAGTCTGACCCCATAACAGACGAATCTTGACATTTTACTGGTCGTCTGTGGGTGGGGTCAGATTTGAGAACAGAGACAAAACATACAAGGAATGGAACTGAACCGCTTTCACACAAAAATTTGTGTGATCAGGTTATACTTCCTGAGTTCCTGCCGATTTTGTGGCCACTACATTGCACAATTGTGTACGTGCACATTGGATGGACAGACAAGTATAGTGCCTTAGTCTATTGTGCCCAGTCATGACTTTCTATGCCACTCTGTGATGATACTAGGTGTTAAAAATAATATTTGTTAATTTTGAAAATTAATAACACAAAAACTGTACAACAGATTATACAGGCATTGAGTATAGTTACAGCAGAATAGTGAACATTTTTGTTTTAATGTAATTCATGCTTGTTTAAAAAGTTAGGATTCAGATTTTTCTCAGCGGTGAACAGCGGGACGGTAGGAACATTGGCTATGCAATCTCTCTGCACTAGCAGCGCGGGGGCTAGATAATGGCTTTATTAATATTGACATGGTAGTAAGTAAGACTTTATTCACTATCCATAGCCATTGTCTAATGCTATTGTGTGGGGACTAGGCGCTCTTTAAAAAAACCTCCGCACGCACGGGTTTCACGGTCCTGCACACAAAGAGTTAATAACATAGCTGTAAAAAGCAATCTAGCGAGTAATGTTCGTGTCTGTGAAATCACTAAACTGTGATTCCTTCTACGAATGGGACTGAGGAATTTCCCTCACTAATTAGTTGATTATCCATCAATGCGCATGTAACATTTGGAGAACAAAGGCTTTTTCTCATTAGCAACTTCATCTTAATCAATTTGTAATGCTGTTTTTGTTTATCATTCTGGAGACTACGGAACTTTTTTTCTAGAGCGTTTTTTGATCCATGCCCTACAGGCTATATTTGGTTGTCCAGTCACTTTCTTTATTTACTCCAAACTCCATCACTTTTCCCTGAACTTGATCATCATCCCTTCTCAACACATACCCTTACCTCCACACTATTAGCCTTTGCCATCTGGTCCACCAATTCCTCTGTAGAGTCTGAACCATAAAACAAAATTTTGATGTTTTTCATATCTCGCTTTTTCCTCGGCAGGTGATAGCGGCGGAGGGCGAGCAGAACGCGTCCCGTGCCCTGAAGGAGGCTGCCGAGGTACTGTGTGAGTCGCCGGCCGCACTCCAGCTACGGTACCTCCAGACACTCAACACCATCTCGGCCGAAAAGAACTCCACCATCATCTTCCCGCTCCCCATTGACCTCCTGACCGGATTCCTATCGGAGAACGACACGTCGGGGGGCGCCAAAGCAAAGATGATCGAGTGAGGGCAGCAGACACGTCCCTTCCCCACCACAATGATAAAGAGTGCCCTCGTGTGTTTGAATTTGACACATTTGATGATGAAACACCACCTGCCAAGTCGTCACCATTTCCTTTTCTTTTTTTGGAAAATATTCCCAAACTTGACGACGATTGTGATGATGACGTGTTTGTATATTCCCCTACCCCCATCCTCCCATCGAAAATATCAGCATTGCTTGAAGTGCAGATGGGTGCGATGATGTATTTTGCCCCGGTCGAGCCCGCGTCTTGCCACAATGCAAAATTTGTGATGGTCACCACCAGTTATGACCTATTATGTCATTGTGGTGTTATATTGTGGTGATCTCGAACATTTGGGGGCTTTGTTTTTATACCAAATCCTAGTTCTACACGCATTGGATTCCATTATAACATCTAGATATGTTTTATTGAACATAATAATATTCCAATTGTCTTCTATTACATTATATCAGTTTTATAACAGTTACTCAGCACCAGTAGATTTGTGGTTAGCTGTTTTTACAAAATAATACTTTGTGTAATGAAGAATGTACATGTACAGTTAGCCATTATTTTTTATCAACTGTATGTTAGCCAAAAGTTTGACATTGGCAAGAAATTGTAGAGATTTCGTAGTTGTATGTTCAGTGGCCGTATGTGGATGTATGGTAAGAACGATCACTGCCGCAAACAATATAAAGTAGAGAATGATATGCCCTATTACATTTCGTAATAGGATCTTATTAACAGCATGTGGCACACGGTTCCTGTGTGCATAATAGTACCAAACTAAAATAGATTTTGATTTGGAAAAATTGTTACAAGTCAATTCATTTGCGTTAGTCCACTAAATTTGGCAGCCTGCTTTTCAGCCATGAATTGGGAAGACAATTTTATAGAATAATAATGAACATTTTGTGTTTGTTTTTATGTTTCATGTAAATTACAGAAATTTAAAACACAGACAATCATTAATAGAGCTGAAAAAGGTGAGACTTCTGTGTTATTATTGTTAAAAGTAAAATCACAAGGTTCAAACCAATTTTTGAGCTTCCATTTTTATAGTGTCTTGAGATGACCGCCATTAATGAATTGTTTAGTTTTTTTCCTGCAGATAGTATATGCCAGCCAAAACAGAGCTTTATGTGAGTCACTGAACCAAGCAGTGATATGACGTGAAAAATGACGTTTTGGTGTCATTTTTATAGCTGAAAAGAAATAACAAGGGATTTCTCACGTATTTAATGGTAGGGCAATCTGTATATGTATATTGACCAAAATAAGCTTGACATTGCATTACAATAGATGTGGGCTGAATTACAACTAGGAGTAAAACATTTTGATTGGGTTTATGTCGCTGAGACCGCATAATGCCATGTGTAAAAACCCATAAGTAGTATAATTATTTTTTTGGCAGCTCTTCTTTGTACAAACTACTCACAAAATGTACAAAAAAATTGGTGAAAACACATACTGATGAGTTTAGGAGCTAAGGTGAATGAGGTGAATATAGCAATCAATTTTAAATTGAGTAAAAAATGTAACATGCATACATGTACATTAATGTTATGTTTTATACTGCAATTAATACAGTAATTTTGTTCAGAGCATGCCAGATTCTGTGTCTTTAGTGTTTTGACCCATCTTGCAAATGAATGCTACTTCCTTTAAGTGTAAACTTGTGAACATGGTGTTATTTGCAGACATGCCACAGGGAGCATTCCAAATTTCTTGAAATCCACGTGCAAGGGGTGGTGGTGGTGGAGGGTGTGTTCCCACCTCCCACGATGCGGAGCTTTTTTGCTTTTCAATGTGAAATTGTGGGTTGTGGTACATAAACCTAGAGGGTATTTTCACCGCTTTCCACAGACATTATTCCCGTGTTATTGGGTACTTTATTCATATTGTAATCAGCTATACAGACGCTTCTACAATAAACAAAGTATATTTAAAGTGGAATGAAACCCAGACACATTCCTGCATTCAGAGATTACAGAACAATACAAGAAGGAAATTAGTGAAAGTTTGAACAAATTGGTTGAAATGGTTCTAGAGTATGTCTTTGTTCAACAGTTTATTTGATCCTTGTTATGGAGGATGTTAAATAGCAACCTCTACGTCAGCATTTTAGATGAAAGTGTGGAGAACTCTCCATTCGTTTTGTAACACATGAATTTTCACTTATCCACTGTTTTTATCAAATATCTGATTTGCTCTCGTCTTGTTGTGCAATGTATGTCCTAGCAAAAAGGGATTCTAACATAATTTTCTGAAAGAATTTAATGCTTTCTTCAAAACTGACACTTCAGAAAACTGCAAATTATTGAAGAATAATTTGTGTACAAATCTCAATGGGAGGTTCTCCACACTTTCAATCTAAAAGTAGGAGAGAGTTGCCAATTAAGGATCCTCCATAACAAGATTAAATAAACTTTGAACAATCATAAACTCTTGAAACCGTTCAACCAAATTGCTCCAAACTTTCACAATTTTCCATCCTTGTATTGTTCTGTACTAATCTGAATACAGTAACGATGTCTGCGGGTGTATTCCCCTTTTAAGCTAATTGACCCCAGACAAGCCCCCAAATTTTGTTACAATGCCTTCACAACGAAACGGAATTGCAAAAGACATAACAAAACTCTCAAATTTACACTAAACAACTTTTCGTTTTGAAAAAAAGCTCTAAATCTGGAAATGTGGCATCTCTGTATTTTATTCTGCACATGTTTCCTTGTTAGTGGATGAAATTGCTGAGTCTTGCTGAGTCGCAAGTTTAAGAAAGTTTGTTGTTGGGTTCACTGAATGTCATTCAATACAGTACGTATTGCAAATGTTTGGTACTTACATATTTGAGGTCATAAGCAAGACACATAGACATGGATGCATCTGTATCATAAGAAAAATCTCATATATTTCTATTGATGTAATATTTTCTTGGGATTTATAGAAAAAGGCCATCTCTATTAAAATCAATGACAAATTCCTCAAAGTGGAATCATAGCTAATGTACCTTCTGTTTTCTCAACTAAGCTGCATTCATCAAAACTTCCACCAGTAATATAGTTTGAGCTCCATAATTTGTTTTCCAAATCGTTGTCTGCTTCTCTCTTTTGAGCTAAATCATGATGCCAAGTTATATTCCAGATTTAATTATGGCATGATTCTTGAGAGAAAAACAGGTAAATCTGCCAAAAAATAGTTTTCCCAATTCTTATGTAGATGATATATTCAAATGATTGAATCGTAATAATGTGATATCATTCTTATTTGACGAAGTTTAAAACTATTACATAACACTTTGTTTTCCAAATGAAAATATACCAATCTTCCCTATAAACCGGGTTGCTTTAATACATGATAATGCCAATTCTTCAGTTACAGTATCTATTTTCTACGTACAAACTTTTATATTTGAATTGCTTCATTGTGTCATCAAAGTGAAAAGTTACCGTCAAGTGATACAACTAAAATTACAAGCAAAAAAGTTTGTAGTGTATTATTTCAAACATATTTTGGTATTCTATGCATTGATTGTGTAGGCTATATCTGGAGGCATGGTTTTGAAACACAGTTGTGTCTTTTTAAATTGTACAATGTTATTGTCACTCTCATGTATTTAAAACCTTTATTCATCCAAGTCATTGTGGATGAATCAAAATTTGAAATTCGGATTTAGGAGGAAAAGTATGATCCTGGTGAACTGGGTTACTATGTAAACTATTCATTAAATTCCATCAGCAAAGCAGTTTATGTTATTTATTCCATTAAGCAATGCCAGAAGATTGAATTTAGCAGTTTATCAGTAAATGGGAATGAATTTTAATGTATGTATTCCGAGACGGACCTAAATTGTTTGATTTATTTCATTTTTGTCGTAATGATTTCATCTTTTGTAGTACAAATTATGTCATTCGGAAATTGAAAAGAAAAAGTGTGCTGCTAAATTGTGTATATTTGTGATAATTTTACTTTTAATCATGGAAACTTGTAAATTGGAGTACTAGTAGTAAGTCATTCTAAACAGTAGTTACAACACATTAAATTGAACAAAAAGCCTTGTACTGTTGTACTTGTAGTTACAACAAAATGTTGATGGTATTTATTATTTGATATCTGTAATGGTTTGGTAATATTTTGGAAAGAATTGTTGGGAGCTTCCTAGTAATCTTTTTTTTTGTCTTCAAATTGTAACATTTGTACATACAATTTTTACCTAATAGATAAAATATTTGATTTTAATTTATGCTGTAGTATGTTTCACGTGAGGATTGTACTGATATCATGTATATGTTGATGTGATATGTTCTTGATCTTGCATTTCTTTACAAGCAAGTTGGAATGAACCGTTAAATTATTAACCCGTTGGAGACAAATTGATTTTGCTTCAACACACATTCTCTATAGATCCCAGCCTGAGATATCTTGTACTTAGTCTCCAGTGGGTTAAACGGGTTAACCCAAAAGGTCACTATTTCAAGAAAACAAGGTTTGAAGTTTACAACTTCCGTATGAAGACATAGGATACAGATTTCAACTCTTTACATCTCGCTCATTTTTCAGCAGTTCCACATTGAGCACATTTTCTAGTACGAAATGAAAGCGCATTTCTTGAAACCGTGCAGTGTTGCAGGGACAAAATACATGGGAGCGCGGGGCAATTTTGCCCCTGAAATGGCAAAAGAGCCCCCAAAAATTTGCAAAAATGCCCCGTAAATTGCGATAGGGTTCAATACAAAAATGTATCTGGAATGCACTGAAACAGAAAAAGTATCCCCGAAAAGAATTTTTTTTATTATTTTTCTGCAGTGTTGACTATCATCTGAGCTGGACTGCTGGTACATGTATTTATCATATTGCTTTGATTATTTTCGATAGTTGTGCAGATTATTGTCTTTTCTGTATAAATCAAACTTCTACCACTATTGAAACCTGTCTATAGTGGCCACCCAAGGGAAACTAAAAATGTGGCCTTTATTGACAGGTGGCCACTATAGACAGGTTCTTTAACACAGAATTTATCTCCAGGGGAATCATTTTCGTGGCCACTATAGACAGGTTGGCTGCTATAGAGAGGTGGCCACTAAAACAGGTTTGACTGTACTTACATTGGGGTATACAAACACATATAGCTTTACATCAACTAAATGTTACATACCAGAAAGAGATTGATGGGTATAAACAATACCATTTATTCTTGCAAAAAAATGAAATGAAAGAACCTTACATCAAGTTGTGTAAAAGCTTCCAATTTTTTGGTTCATTTAAAGTGTTAAATGTCAATATGATCTTTTACTAAGCTCAAACAATTTGAGTTAAAGTGGTTTTTTTTTCAAAATAATAACAAGCTGTTTGTTTTTCCTTATTATGTTGTTGTTTTTCTAGTGGACATACATAGGTAGACCAGCTAATTATCTACAATTTGTCATTGTCATTTTCTTTTGTTCCATATGTTTGTGAGAATACATAAGTCATCAATGATCCTATCGAGGCTGAAGTTCTTTGTATAAATGACTATCTGAATTGGCAACCTCAAATCGGAGTGAAATAGAGTGAATGTGTCCATCGTGCCCTGATCTTGTCTTGTGTTTATCTGAAAAAAATGAAGGATTACAAATAAGATATCATGTGTATTAATTGTGTCTAGCATTAAAATGTCGAGTGTAATTTATAGCAATTTGTACATCAATCATATTTGTCTTGTATCTACTTGCTAATTCATAACATTACTTAAAGTGCAAATTTTTTTGTGCGGCGTGTAAATAAATTCATAATACAGACTTTATATGTAGGTCATGCTTCCATATGTCTCAGTACTTTCCGGGCTGCGTAAGTGTGTGTGTGTGTGTGTGTGTGTGTTGACTGGCAAACGCGGAGGAGTACATGATTTTTTGCCCCATAACCGGGAGACACAGGGAACCACGAATCTCCATCGTTTTCATACCTAGCTAGAATGATGGAAGTATGCCCTCTACAGCCCATAAGGGTAAGGGCAGGGGTGGTCTGACTCATCTGTATTTTCATATTTGGGGATGTGTGTGTGTGGAGAATCAAAAACCTCTCCAATTCAGTCAGCAGAAACAAGCTATGCTGGAAATACATTTTCAAATTATTATTTTTTTCAGATTAAATAGTAAATTTAGCAAAATCTTGAAAAACAAGAGTAATAGAGCTACAGTGATTAAACAATTCCCAGTTGACAATTTCCTAATAAAGTCACTCTCCAATGTTTCTGAGCAGTGAAAAGGTTGTTGTTGTGTGTGTGTGTTGTGTGTGTATTGTGTGTTGTTGTGGTGTGTGTGTGTGTGTGTGTGTGTGGAGTGTTGTGTGTGTGTGTGTGTGATGGTGGTGTGTTGTGGTGTGTGTGTGTGTGTGTGTGTAGTGTGTGGTGTGGTCTTCTGTGGTGGGTGGGGGGTGGTGTGGGGCGGGTGGTGGTGTGTGTGTGCGTGTGTGTGTGTGTGTGTGTGTGTGTGTGTTGTGTGTGTGTGTGTTGTGTGTGTTCTGTAAATAGTTAGAGACCAGAATGATCAGATACAAATCCACTACTCCAAGACCCAGTATCCTTAAACATAACACTAACCCAATTGAAATATTTGTATAAGGCGTTACATTATCAAAAGCCACGGGTAATTGTTGTCATTGTTCATTCCATGGCAGACGATTTGCTTTTATTACAACGTGCGTTTCCAATACAGCCCAACCCGAGGTATCTCGTAGTTCTTCCTCAATGGATTAATCTGTTGACAAGGTTGTTACATAATATAAGCTAGACCTTTTCGTAGCTGAGCGACCATCATGAATATTAATGACGCTGCCATTGTGTGGAGTTGCAGATTCGTGGTCGAGAGGTGTTTAGCGAATGTGACATTTTGACCACAATTAGAAGTTTCAACAGATCTACAGTTTAATCGATGGGGAAGGACCACTTGGTTTGATCGGATGTGCAAATAGGAAGAGACTAAAAAGATCAGAGGAAAATCCCTGAACATCCGAGAAGGGGTATCCTTAGAAATAACGCTAATCCAATTGATTTTATTTTATACAAGGGTACATTATCTGAGCCAGGAGTCAATTAGTTGTTACTGCCAACCCGTGGAAGACGAGTTGCTTTTGCTACAACGTAGATTTCCAATAGAGAGTAGCCCGAGGTATCTCGTAGTTTGTCCTCAACGGATTAATCTGTTGACGAGGTTGTTAAATGACCTTTTGATAGTTGGGCGATCACCGTGAATATTAATGACGCTGCAATTGTGTGGCATTGCAGATTGGTGTACGAGAAGTGTTTGGTGATTGTGACCTTTTAACTGCAATTAGTAGTTTCAACAGATCTATAGTTCAATCAATTAGGAAGAGATGACTCGGTTTAATTCATAGCTTGTCCTCAACGGATTAAACTGTTGACGAGGTTGCTACGTAATAGACCTTTTGATAGTTGGGTGACCACCATGAATATTAATGACGCTACAAACCATTGTGAGGCGTTGCAGATTCGTGGTCGAGAGGTGCTTAGTGACTGTGACCTGTTGACCACAATTCGTAGTTTAAGAGGTCTAAAGTTTAATCAATTAGGAAGGGATAACTTGGTTTAACTCATTGTATAAATAAAAAGAGACCAGAAAGGTCAGATACAAAATCCCGTACCATCCGAAACCCAGTATTCTGAAAAATAATGCTAACCCAATTGATTTTTGTTGTACAAGGGTACATCATCAGAGCCACGGGTCTATTTGTTGTCATTGGCAGCCCGTGAAAGACGAGTTCCTTTTGTTTCAACGTGGATTTCCAATAGAGAGTAGCCCGAGGTATCTCATAGTTTGTCCTCAACGGATTAATCTGTTGGCGAGGTTTTTAATAGACCTTTTGATATTTGGGCGATCACCGTGAATATTAATGACGCTGCAATTGTGTGGTGTCACAGATTCGTATGAGAGTGAGTGATTGGTGATTGTGACCCTTGACCACAATAAGTAGTTTCAACAGATCTGTAGTTTAACCAATAAGGAAAGGATGACTTGTTTTCATTTATTCTGTAAATAGGAAGAGACTACAAAGATCATGCAAATGCCTTACCATCCGAGATCGGGTATCTTTAAAAATAACGCTGACCCAATTAACTTGTTTAGTAGAAGGAGACATTTTCAGAGGCACAGGTCACGTTCTTAACATTATTAACCCGTATGAGACGATTTCCTTTTGTTATCACGAATATTTCCAAAACAGCCCAGACAGAAGTATCTGGTAGTTCCTCCTTAACGGATTAATCTCTTGACGAGGTTGTTACGTACGAGCTGCCTTTTGATAGTTCGGCGATTACCATGAATATTAAGGACGCTACCATTGTGTGGCGTTGCAGATTTGTGGTCGAGAGGTGCTTAGTGACTGTGACCTGTTGACAACAATTAGCAGTTTCAACAGATCTAAACTTTAATCAATTAGGAAAGGATGACTTGGTTTAATTCAGTGTGCAAATATTAAGGGACTAGAAAGATCAGATGCAATTACCTTGCCATCCGAGAACGGGAATCCTTAAAATAATTCTAATCCAATTGATTTTATTTTATACAAGGGTACATTATCAGATCCACGGGTCAATGTGTTGTCATTGGCAGCCCGTGAAAGACGAGTTGCTTTTGTTGCAACGTGGATTTCCAATAGAGAGTAGCCCGAGGTATATCATAGTTCGTCCTCAACGGATTTATCTGTTTACAAGGTTACTATAATACACTTTTTCATGGTTGGGCGACTACCATGAATATAAATTGCGCTGTGTAGCACCACAGATTCGTGTGGGAGTGAGTGATTGGTGATTGTGACCTTTGACCACAACAGGTAGTGTTAACAGATCGGTAGTTTAATCATTTAGGAAGAGATGATCTGGTTTAAACTTATTCTTTAAATTGGAAGAGACTAGATCAAATACAAATACCTTACCATCACAGACACGGTATCCTAGAAAATAACGCTAACCCTATTAAAATGTTTTGTAGAAGGGAAAGTTCTCAGGGACACGGGTCACGTTGTTATCACAGTCAATCCGTGGGTGAAGACTTACTTTTGCAACCACGTGTATTTCCTATACAGTCCAGCCCTTCGTATTTCGCAGCTCGTCCTCAAGGGATTGATATGTTGAACATGTTGGGAAAATACCTTTTCATAGTTGGGCGATCACCATGGATATTAATGACGCTGCCATTGTGTGGCGTTGCAGATGCTTAGTGCAGAGGTGTTTAGTGATTGTAACCTTTTAACCACAGTTAGCAGTTTCAACAGATCTATAGTTTAATCAATTAGGAAGGGATGACTCGGTTTAATTCATTCTGTAAATAGAAAGAGACCAGAAAGGTCAGATACAAATCCCCTACCATCCGAAACCCAGTATTCTGAAAAATAACGCTAAGCCAAATGAATTATTTTGTACAAGGGTAAATTATCAGAGCCACGGGTCAATTTGTTGTTAATGTTAACTCGTGGGAGACGAGTCGCTTTTATTACAACGTGTTTTTCAAATAGAGAGTAGCCCGAGATATTTCGTAGTTTGTCCTCAACGGATTAATCTGTTGACGAGGTTGTTACATAATAGACCTTTTGATAGTTAGGCGATCACCGTGAATATTAATGACGCTGCAATTTTGTGGTATCACAGATTCGTGTGAGAGTGAGTGATTGGTGATTGTGACTTTTGACCACAATAAGTAGTTTCAACAGATCTGTAGTTCAATCACTTAGGAAGGGATGACTTGTTGACTTCACTTTATAAATAGGAAGATACTACAGTGTGTCTCAAAAATAATTGTGCAAGTCAAAAGCGCCCTCTTAAGTAATGGGATAAACATATTTGTGACGTCATGCTTACATCACCATCAAGGGCATAGTCTTAACTTTCAAATGCCGTTTGTTCTGTTCAGTTTGCTTGTTTTACTCTTGAGATAATGTTCACTTAAGAACGAAAAGGTAAAATCACAAATGTGCCACTTTTATACTACAGTCACTATAGCATCTGGCTCTCTTTCAGCAACAGTGACACAGTTGTGATTCCACCCTTTTGTTCTTTACAAAATATCTCGAGATCAAAACAAGCAAATACAAGAAAACCAACAACCGTAAGCTATAAGACTATGCCCTTGATGTTGACGTAAACATGTGTCACAACAGTATTTTCTAACTGTCAAAGAGGGCGCTTTTCACATGGAACTAAAAGAAAGCTGCAGCATGTCTCACAAAATTCTGCAAATAAAAAGCGCCCCCTTTGGCAATTAGAAAATACTCCCATGACATAATGCGTACATCACCGTCAAGGGCAAAGTGTTAGCTTTCAAATGCCATTTGTTCTGTTCAATTTGCTTGTTTTAATCTTGAGATGTGTTGTCAACAACAAAAGGGTGGAATCACAATTTTGTCACTTTTACTCGGGACTGTAGTAAAAGTGGCACAATCGTGATTTTACCCTTTCTTATTCAAATTAATATATCTCAAGATTAAAACAAGCAAATTAAACAAAACTAACGGTAATTGAAAGCTAAGACTATGCACTTCACGTTGACATAAGCATCATGTCACACGAGTGTTTTCTAATTGCCAAAGAGGGCGGTTTTCACTTGCACAATTTTTTTTGAGACACACTGTATAACGATCAGATTCAACTGCCTTACCATCCGATACCCGGTATCCTTAAAAATAACACTAACCCAATTAAAATGTTTAGTAGAAGCCAAAGTTGAGAGAGGCATTGGTCACGTTGTTGTCTTTGGCAAGTCGTCAGCGACGATTTGCTTTTCTTATTACGTGTATTTCCAATACAACACAGACACAGTATCCGGGCACAGTATCTGGTAGTTCGTCCTCAACGGATTAATCTTTTGATGAGGTTGTTACGTAATAGACCTTTTGATAGTTGGGCGACCACCATGAATATTAATGACGCTACCATTGTGTGGCGTTGCAGATTCCGGGCCGAGAGGTGCTTAGTGACTGTGACCTGTTGACCACAATTAGTAGGTTAAAGAGATCTAAACTTTAATTAATTATAAAGGGATGAGTTGGTTTAATTCATTGTGCAAATAGGAAGAGACTAGAAAGATCAGATGCAAATCCTTTACCATCCGAAAAGGGGTATCCTTAAAAATAACGCTAATCCAATTGATTTTTATTTTATACAAGTGTACATTATCAGAGCCAGGATTCAATTTGTTGTCATGGGCAACCCGTGGAAGACGAGTTGCTTTTGTTAGAACGTGGAATTCCAATACAGCCCAGACCAAGGTATCTGGTAGCTCGTCCTCAACGGATTAATCTGTTGAACAGGTTGGTACAAGACCTTTTGATAGTTGGGCGATCACGATGAATATTAATGACGCTACCATTGTGTGGCGTTGTATATTCGTGGTCGAGAGGTGTCAAGTGATTGTGACCTTTTGATCACAGTTAGCAGTTTCAACAAACCTAGTTTAATCAATAAGGAAAGGATGACTTGTTTTCATTCATTCTGTAAATACGAAAAAACCCTGAAAGGTCAGATACAAATCCTCTCCGAAACCCACTATTCTGAAAAATAACGCTTATAAGGGTGCATTATCAGAGCCAAGGGTAAATTTATTGTCATTGGCAACCCGTGAAACACGACTTGCTTTTGTTTCAACGTGGATTTCCAATAGAGAGTAGCCCGAGGTATCTCGTAGTTTGTCCTCAACGGATTAATCTGTTAACGAGGTTGTTAATAGACCTTTTGATAGTTGGGCGACCACCGTGAATATTAATGACGCTGCAATTGTATGGTGGCACAGATTCGTGTGAGAGTGAGTGATTGGTGATTGTGACCTTTGACCACAGCCCGTGAAAGACCAGTTGCTTTAGTTTCAACGTGGATTTCCAATAGATAGTAGCCGGAGGTATCTCGTAGTTTGTCCCCAACGGATTAATCAGTTGACGAGGTTGTTAATAGACCTTTTCATAGTTAGGCGATCACCGTGAATATTAATGACGCCGCAATGTTGTGGTGTCACAGATTCGTGTGAGAAAGAGTGATTGGTGATTGTGACTTTTGACCACAATAAGTAGTTTCAGCAGATCTGTAGTTCAATCACTTAGGAAGGGATGACTTGTTGATTTCACATTATAGATAGGAAGAAGATACCATAAAGATCAGATTCAACTGCCTCACCATCCGATACCCGGTATCCTTCCAAATAACGCTAACCCAGTTAAAATGTTTAGTAGAAGGGAAAGTTGAGAGTGGCATTGGTCACGTTCTTGTCTTTGGTAACCCGTCGGCGACGATTTCCTTTTATTATCACGTGTATTTCCAATACAGCCCAGACAGAAGTATTTGGTAGTTCGTCCTTAACGGATTAATCTCTTGACGTGGTGGCTACGTAATAGACCTTTTGATAGTTGGGCGACCACCATGAATATTAATGACGCTACCATTGTATGGCCTTGCAGATTCGGGGTCGAGAAGTGCTTAGCGGTTGTGACCTTTTGACTACAATTACAAGTTTAAAGCGGTCTAAAAATTAATCATTTAGGAAGGGATGACTTGGTTTGATTCATTGTGTAAATGTGAAGAGACTAGAAAAATAAGATGCAAATACCTTGCGGTCCAAGAACGGGAATCCTTAAAAACAACGCTAACTCAATTAATATTTTTTTCATACAAGCGTATATATTCAGAGCCAGGAGTCACGTTGTTGTCATTTGCAACCCGTGGGCATGAGTTGCTTTTGTTACAACGTGGATTTCCAGTAGAGAGTAGCCCGAGGTATCTCGTAGTTTGTCCTCAACGATTAATCTGTTGACGACCTTTTCATAGTTGGACGATCACCATGAATATTAATGACGCTGCCATTGTGTGGTGTTGCAGATTGGTGTACGATATAAGTGTTTAGTGATTGTGACCTTTCATCCGCAATTAGTAGTTTCAACAGATCTATAGTTTAATCAATTAGGAAGGGATGACTCGGTTTAATTCATTCTGTAAATAGAAAGAGACCAGAAAGGTCAGATACAAATCCCCTACCATCCGAAACCCAGTATTCTGAAAAATAACGCTTACCCAATTGATTTTTTTGTGTGCAAGGGTACATTATCAGAGCCACGGGTCAATTTGTTGTCATTGGCAACCCGTGAGAGACGAGTTGCTTCTGCTACAACGTGGATTTCCAATAGAGATTAGCCCGTGGTATCTCGTAGTTGGCCCTCAACAGATTAATCTGTTGACGAGGTTGTTAATAGACCTTTTGATAGTTGGGCGACCACCGTGAATATTAATGACACTGCAATTGTATGGTGGCACAGATTTCGTGTGAGAGTGAGTGATTGGTGATTGTGCCCTTTGACCACAGCCCGTGAAAGACGAGTTGCTTTTGTTTCAATGTGGATTTCCAATAGAGAGTAGCCCGAGGTATCTCGTAGTTTGTCCTCAACGGATTAATCTGTTGAGGAGGTTGTTAATAGACCTTTTGATAGTTAGGCGATCACCGTGAATATTAATGACGCTGCAATTTTGTGGTGTCACAGATTCGTGTGCGAGTGAGTGATTGGTATTTGTGACCTGTGACCACAATAAGTAGTTTCAACAGATCTGTAGTTCAATCACTTAGAAAGGGATGACCTAATTGTTGATTTCACATTATAGATAGGAAGAAGATACCATAAAGATCAGATTCAACTGCCTCACCATCCGATACCCGGTATCCTTCCAAATAACGCTAACCCAGTTAAAATGTTTAGTAGAAGGGAAAGTTGAGAGAAGCATTGGTCACGTTGTCATTGGCAACTGGTCGGCGACGATTTCCTTTTGTTATCACGTGTATTTCCAATACAACCCAGGCAGAAGTATTTGGTAGTTCGTCCATAACGGATTAATCTCTTGACGAGGTGGCTACGTAATAGACCTTTTGATAGTTGGGTGACCATCGTGAATATTAATGACGCTACCAACCATTGTGAGGCGTTGCAGAATCATGGTCGAGAGGTGTTAAGTGATTGTGACCTAATTTTGACCACAGTTAGCGGTTTCAACAGACCTAGTTTAATCAATTAGGAAGGGATGACTTGGTTTAATTTATTCTGTAAATAGGAAGAGACTAGAAAGATCATAGAAATCCATTACAATCCGAGATTGGGTATCTTTAAAAAATAATGCCAACCCAATGAAACTGTAGAAGGAGACATTTTCAGATTCACAGGTCACGTTGCTATCACAGTTAACCCGTGGGCGACGATTTCCTTTTGTTATCACGTGTATTTCCAATACAGCCCAGACAGAAGTATCTGGTAGTTCGTCATTCACGGATTAATCTGTGACGAGGTTGTTACGTAATAGACCTTTTGATAGTTGGGCAGTCACCATGAATATTAATGACGCTACCATTGTGGGGCGTTGCAGATTCGTGGTCGAGAGGTGCTTAGTGATTGTGTCCACAATTAGTAGTTGAAAGAGGTCTAAAGTTCAATCAATTAGGAAGGGATGACTTGGTTAAATTCATTGTGCAAATGGGAAGAGATTAAAAACATCAGAAACAAATCCTTCACCATCCGAAAAGGGGTATCCTTAAAAAATAACGCTAATCCAATTGATTTTATTTGATAAAAGGGTACATTATCAGAGCCAGGAGTCAATTTGTTGTCATTGGCAACCCGTAAAAGACGAGTTGCTTTTGTTACAACGTGGATTTCCAATAGAGAGTAGCCCGAGGTATCTCATAGTTCGTCCTCAACGAATTAATCTGTTTACAAGGTTACTAATAGACTTTTTCATAGTTGGGCGACTACCGTGAATATTAATGGCGCTGTGTAGCGTCACGGATTCGTGTGGAAGTGAGTGATTGGTGATTGTGACCTAAAAAATAAGGCTAACCCTATAAAAATGTTTTGTACAAGGGAAAGTTCTCAGAGGCAGTGGGTCATGCCCAGGTAGCAAAAAAATATGGGACCCATCTGGGTTTTATCTGGGCTGGTCGGGGCCCATATGCCCCACATGGGACCCACGTGGGGCCCATATGGGCAATTCGAATA
>JZLH01S0006711.1:40815-60386 GCA_001188425.1 Eucidaris tribuloides | reverse complement strand
ATGCAGTGCCATCTTCTGTCTGTCAAAGGATAGTTGTATAATAAAGATGCCATGGTCATGCCGTTACAGAACATATAGACATAGATAGTGAAATTGAGATTTTTAAGGCCTTTATTGTTGTTTTAGACTACTTGACATTTTACACAAGAAGAGTCTCAACACTGAGAAACACACACCAAAAAGAACTTTTATGTGGTATTGTAACTCAGATACAGTGTTGAAAACAAATGATAGATTTCTATTTAGTATCCAGGAGCATAGTTTAATTGCCTCAAGTCACTACTTCATTCTGTACAATTTTCCTTTTCAGTGTACCATATTTTTGAAAGATGTTTCATGTAAACCAAAATTCTCCCATGGTTGTATTTCTGTCATTTTCAGGCCAGTAGGGACTATGCCTGCAAACATGTATCAGATGCCGTGGCTCAGATCCAAGAAGCCGTCCAACAGAATGCTAGCAGTGTTCAGGACGTCAGAGAGAGCATGAAGGACCAGCCAGGACAGTTTGCCCATAACCTGGAAAAGGTGAGAGCATGACTGTTAATATTTTTTTGCCCTTTGATGTCTCTGTAGGAAGTCCAAGTTACTGGTCCTTACAAGCATGTAATGACTGATAAAAGAAGCACACAATAATATTCGAAGACATGATTTCACAATTTCATTTTCTAGAAATTAAATTCTACTTTCTGGAAGTAAAATTATCATTTCTGTTCTCTTTCTGTTTTCAATGTCTTCTAAAAGTAGAAACTCCATTTTTCCCCAGTTTTTATTTTTCTTGAAGTTTAGATTCTGTCTGGTCAACATCAACGTGATTGTCTTCTCTTTCGTCATAAATGCTCTAATTTTTCTGGCAAGTAAACCTGTCCCCAGTCAGTGACTGAGAAATTTGAAAAAAAAAAAACTTTTTGAGAACAATTTCATTATGAATAAAAAAAATAGATTATATTTTCTTTATGTAAATTATGCTGACAAAAGGACATTCTGTAATGACTTCGACATGTGGAAATCAATATTGAGACCATTTTCATACAACAGTTTCATTGTGGACCAATAATTTTTCAAAACAGTGATTCACTTTTCTTTATTTTCATTATTCCAGTTATTTTCCAAAATATTTTCTGTGAAATTCTGTGGTTCTCCTGTATTGTAGAAACTCTGGTCTCTAACCATATGCATACCAAAATTATACGTCTGGATTATATTTACACCAGTAGCACCTATTTAGGTAGATTTTGGTGCATTACAAAATGTCATTATTATTGTTAACCCTTTAGCCACTGAAGACCCCGTAGAAAATGGCTTATGGTTCCCTGGAAGGTACAGCAATATTGCCCTCAACGGTGCACAAAAGACGGGCGTACAATAGATACTAGTGTGCATTTTACGGACGGGCGGTTTCGGGCGGTTTAGGGAGTAATAAGACGGGCAGTTTCGGGCGTTTCAGTGAACTACGGGCGTACAATGGATACTAAAGCACATTTTACGGACGGGCGGATTTGGGCGTTTTAGGGAGTAATAAGAGGGGCGGTTTCGGGCGGTTCAGTTGCTAAAGGGTTAATATGTTTGTCTTGTATTTTACAGCTGATCGAGCTCCTTTCACCAAACCTCCGTCTCAAGCTGGATGAAGGGTTTGATGGTATCCTAGAATCTGTCGTCAGACATGGTATGAGTGTTGCTGCTGCTTCTAGGGATATCATCAGAGAAGACATTGTGCATGTGTGCAAAAAGGTAAAGAGATAGCAGATCTGCCAAATGAATAGAAACACATAGGTTAGTGGAGATGCAAAAACTGGTGACTCATGAATTGTCATTAAAGTTACAGGGTCCCTTAAACACCCCTCCAGACACACAACAAAACATTATTATCAGGCTACTTATGTAGGATATGTCTGTGAATTTAGTAATTTTATGTACTTTAAAACACAAATAAGTAAAATATTGTATTAATTTCTTAGATAAAGCAGCAAGTGCACATAAAACATCCTACTTGTTTTTTACGGTACCGTAGCTGTTCATACCATTCACAATAAACTGCTTTCACTTTACAGTTTACCAGAAATTCATCATAACCTAAATTGTTGATTGTTTGATGATTGGTTGATTTACCAGGGACAACAGTAAACCAGCCTGAATAATGGCTAACATGTTTTCCTTCATCCTCAGATATTAAAGGTTAGTGACATGATTGGGAACATTCGAAAATGCCTCAAGAACCAAATGAGTTGAAAGGTATACCAACTATACACTAGCTGGAGTGGATCTCCCAGCTGGAAGGATTTGTCTGTAATTTGTTTACTTCAGGAGAATCAAGCATGAACATGCTATTATTTTAATTTTATCGGGGGCACGATAAAAATAAGACCCATAGAGAGCCACACAGCAGGTTTGCCTGCCACTGAATTTGACTACAAGATTTTCACAGGATAATCCTTGCATAGTTTACTTGATTCTAGAGTAGTTTCAGTCCAAGTTGAGGACTACCCCCAATCATGTCATTAACCTTTAAGATCGGAAGTTATTGACCACAAGATAGATAGATAGATAGATAGATAGATAGATAGATAGATAGATAGATAGATAGATAGATAGATAGATAGATAGATACCTAGATTGATTGATCAATTATAGTCAACCTACGAGAATAATGGCTAACATGTTTTCTGTCATCATTAGATATTAACTCAGTTCAGCGGTGATAGACCACTAGATTGATTGATTGATTGATTGATTGATTGATGTGTTGGTTGGTTGGTTTTTTGATTAATTGGTTAACAAGGGCTACAGTTATCCTGCCAGACTAATGGCTGACATGTTCCCTGTCATCCTCAGATATTACATCTCAGGTCGGAGGTGATGGACCACCATCAAGCTGTCATTGAGAACCCAGCGTTTGGTCAGCTGGACTCTGACTTTGAGGAGATCTGCGAGAATTTGGCCCATGACCTCTTGACCTTAGAAGATCTGGTTAAGAGCGCCCTCATACACCAAGTTGTAGACGTTTTGACAGAGACGACAGAACCGCTGGATAGACTGGTCAAGGCAGCAACAGTCAGATTGAAGGTGACTTAGTGTTGGAGTGATTTTGTTTTCATGGCTATCTTTGATATTGTAGACTCCTGGTTTCTTCTTCACAAAGCTTATTTTGAATGAAACATCAAAACTGATTCAATCAAAACGAGGATGTCAGTAGTTTATAATTAAGACTGTTGTACAGTGGAGGCGTCGAGGCTTAGTGGGCAAGACTAAGGTTTCTTGACCCAGAGATCCCCAGTTTGGATCCCATCATGGCATCTGTGACATTGGGTAAGACACTTCATCTGCAGTACCTGTCTCCACCCAGGAGTATGCATGGTGGGTACCTGAGAGGACAAGAAATCCTGTTGGAGGCAAAGTTGTCTTGAATGCCCTAGTGGCAGCCAAGATAGGAATACTCCCCAGTAGTGCTGTCGTCGAGTAGGAATTTCTCTCTCAACATGTTGGCTCAAATATTTACCCGACAGACACAATTGTCAACAAAACAATGGTCAGATAAATTGCAACATACTGCAGGGGATAATTAGCCTGCCAGGGGGCCCCAAATAATGATTGACATTGCTATTGAAGGCAGCTTGAACTGTGGACTTTCAATTACCTGGCTCACTGCATGCCAGGGCTGTCAAGCTCATCTTAACCACATCGTTAATTCCCCAGAAACAAGATTCTTAGGTGTACATTACACTCAGAACAATGGTTCTCAGTTTCCATAAACTTCCGCAAGCGTGGGAAAGAAACAAAAAAAGCTTGTGAAGTGACTGCCTGCAAAGATGACATTGTTAAGTCCTGATTTATTAGTTTGATAAAGGGTTGATACCCTGTGTGTCGTTGTCGGTATAATAGAATCTCTGTCGACATATCGTCTTTCTGTCAAAATACTGTTATCTCGACAAGCTTTTCGACAGAAGGCCTGTCCCTGTCGACGACCGCATTACTCCCCAGGTAGTGGAGGTGGTGCACACCTGTGCAGGTGTGATATGGTCCGATGATCAGGGAAGGTAAAGTCATGAGAGAGTGCCTTAAAGGGCACTGATCCAAGACTATAAACTACCAACCTTACCTTTACCTTTTACAGAAAATTTCAATTTCTTGATCAGGGAGTTATTCATTAATAACTTGTGTCATGCTTCAACTTACCTCTGTACAGTACACTCTCATTATAACAAACTTGTGGGACCAGGAAGATTATTTTGTTATATAAAAATGTGGTTGTATCAAGTTCATGACATGATTGCACACTTGTACTCGTCACAGGAAAAAGGACCAATTAAAGAACAGCTGTGTATCAAACTCCTTCAACCGCTGGATGATACATTCCATGATCACAGCGACAGACTTCTACAGATGGCCTCCTTCATTGCTGCAAGCTGCATTGACCAAAATCGTAAGTCAAATATGATGACACAATGATATTACACAAACTTACAGTAAAATGTACACCTTCTCCAAACAATTCAAAATTAGCAGCTTGCTTATTGTAGCTATGAAATTCATGAGGACCCCTTACTGTATTTATTTTGGTGCATTTATTTTCTTATTCCTGTTCTTATGGAACACACCAAACATCAGATCCACACCCTTGTAATTCTCCTGTAAATGATATGAATCTGGTATTTTTTTGACTGAAAGTACACTAATTTCCCACATGTTAACCAGGGTATGACAATATTGGTACATAATGGCAAACTTACAGCAATTGCATACAACAGCAGAAGTAACACACAAAAAAAGGGAAATTCAATTTATATTAATACATAAATTCTAGGGTTGGGGGTTTAAATCCCCACAACTTTTGGGTGAGGGAGTAGGGAATGACCTGTACAAATATATATGGTTTCTAACTTTTCTATGAAAAAGAAATGCTAAGATAAACAGTTTATTTCAAAATTTGACAAATTAATGTATGTGACTTATCATAAAGAATAGTAAGAAATTTTTCTTTACAAATACTATGAAAATGGGTTCACAACATAAGTATTTTTTTGTTTTTTTTCTTTAAGTTTTGCAACCATCTCCATAAAGCTTGTAACTACAATGATAACGTCTATAAGTGTGTGTGTGTGTGTGTGTGTTCTCATGCCCCTTCCTCACTCCTCAATATTGGATGAATTTCAACCACTGTCTGAAATAAAACCATGTCTTTGATTCCCATGATGCCCCTCACCAGGTGGACGACAGATCCTCTCTATCATGACCAACCTGGAGGATCTGGATCCTGATGTCTTCCCATCATGCCTTGCAGTCCGTCAGAACCTAACCAACAAGGGGGCGCTAGAACATCTCAAGCTGGTGAGGAGGGAATGGTGCAGCTGTATCCAGCAATTGGTAGACATCGTGGATGAACTTATCAACACTAGGAAATTTCTGGAGATTTCAGGTGAAAACACACAAAAATAAACAGTTTTGTAGAGTCATTTCATGAGTAAGCATCCTTACAAAAAAAGGATAATCAAAAACTTGAAGTTGATATTCTACATTCTAGTTTGTTGTAGTGAAGTTTAATTGGTTTCATCAAGTAAATTTCATTTGTTTTCAGTCAGTATGCCAGGTTCCTGTTTTTTTTTGTAACATATTATACAGAAACACTTGTATTCAAATATATTCATGTATTCCCAGCCAAACCTTAAAATGTAAGAGCAAGCAAAACAAAAATAAAATGTAGACATTTCTTTGTGAAGGTTATAGTGTTTCAGGTAAATAATGGTGATGTGAAAATTTGATTTAATTAAAGTGAAAAAGGTAATTCCTGTTTTAATTAAATCAAATATTCACATCACTGTACTACTTTAAAGGGAGAAGGCACCAGCAACTAACAGGCATAAGTTAAGAAAATATTTAAGTTCTTGCCAACCAATCAGATTGCACGTGCGCTGCAGGGAGCTGACCATGCGTGACCAATGCATGCCACGCGATGTGTGTTAGCCACACCGTGGTAATGTATGCACTGTTTGAATTGATAAGCTCCTCCCCCTATAGCTGTTTCTGCAAGTTTTGTCTCAGGGTAAAACTTAAACAGACGTAAAATAAACACAAATTAACTAATTTATAGGGCCATGATGAGGGTGAGTATCACACAGTACCCCTTATTCAGGCTGTTTTTGTCACCATGTACCATAATTCTCACAATTACTCACAATGTCATTTTTATTCTTAACTTATGCCTGTTAGTTGCTGGCGCCTTCTCCCTTTAACAATTGTACTTGTTTGCCATACACATCACTGCAATATCAGAATTTATTTTCAAATGGAAAAAAATGATAGTGACATTTTCATCATGAGCAATTTTATTTTGTACTTGATGTATATTCATCTCCAAATAATTCCATTTGTCCAGAATCCTGCATTGAGAAAGACATTGATGAGTGTCGGCAGGCAGCCATGGTGAGTGATCCAGACCTTTTGGCTGATGCAGCTAATAACATCCTAGGTCGATGCAAGAGAATCCTCCACGTTGCTAAGCAACACCAGGATAGGAGTGAAGATGCGGTATACAGGAATGGGCTACAGGTGTTTATTGGCCAGTTGGAGAATGGTAAGATGTCTGAATACTACTGGAAATATGATGATTAAAGACTGTGTATACTTTTGCTGAATTATGAAAATGACATTTTCTCCTGTTATGTTTTTAGATAGATCTGTATCATCTAATATTACTGCCCTGAAAAATCAAATGTTCACAAACTCTTCCATTTTTAAGAAACTGATGGAAAATGACAATGTTGGGAGGTACATAATATCATCGCCCTCAATTCCTTCTCTACAAGTAAAATAATTGTATTTTATCTTTTGGCTAGAATTTGTAAAAGTTTGTAAAATAAGTTGAAAAGGAGAATCCCTGTAATAATAAAAAAATTCCCTTTGTCAAATACTAGTCATAATAAGGGATATCTATTTAGTACATTCAGCTTCAATTCCAAGTAGTGTAAGTAACCTGACCTTTGACCTGTTTACATGGTTTCCATGGCAGCTATTCCTCTGGTGAAGAACGGCACTCACTACGTGGTTGGCAACATTAACAACAAGCGTGCCATGTCCTCACTGTCGGAACACAACCACCATCTACTGAATTGTGTCCACAAACTTTGCAACGGTCTGAATTCCAGCAACCATCCTGACATTCTAAGTCCCCTGCGACAAGAGGTCAGGGGTCGTTTAGCACAACAGTCGGCTGATTCAGTGAGTAGGTATCAACTGGCCATCGTATGTTACCTGCATCTGCACTCAATTCAGAAAGGGGCTGCCCTACTGTGCCCACTCACTAATTGCAACATATTGATTAAAGAAAAATTGTGAAAACTCATATTTTGGCATATTGTTTAAAATTTGATTATTTGTATTGGGAGGGATGGAGTTTAAATTTTTGTATGTGTATTTTTCAGTTTTATTTTTTATTGATACTGAGTTTCATGATCTATTGTGTGTTATATTCCACATACTAAGGATCTTGCTATAGGTTTGGCCAAGAGTTGATCACATGATAAAGCGTTTTCCCCATCAGATCACTCGAGAAGAACGGTTCATTACACTCGGTAAATAGTAAATTGATAGTCCGAGTGTAACGCACTTTTATTTCATGCTTACTCAAAATATTGATAATCGATGCATTAGGACTGTGTGTACTGAAGAGATCAGTGAAACACAAAAGTGCTAACACCATCACGTCGGCGCGTATTTTGTGAGCGCAATTAGCAACATGCATGTACGCTAACGCACATGCGCGCGCATCGAACGTCCCTAGTGGTACGCACCCAGGAGTTGGTCGGGTGCATATTCCGTATTCGGGCCCAAAATAATGTCTTTTTCAAAGAAATATACATCTTTGTTGTTTCTTTAGTTAAATAGTTTCTGATGTGGAATATAAAGCAAGCAATCACCTTTTGGTTTCAGGCGACGAGACGATCTATCACTTCGTAGGCGATCTGAATGTATACGCTATCTTTCCAAAGCGAATAGCTACATCCACATCGCCTCGGAAGTGATAGATCATCCCATCACCTTCACCAACGGTAATTATTTGCTTAATATCTCCTCTGTCACACCAATCATCCTCATATCCTCTCTTACCACATCCATAAACCTCCTTTTGGTCTACCTCTCTCCCTTTTCCTGATGGCACCATTTCCAACATGTTTCTCCATAAAGTAGAAAAAGAAGTAGTTGTAAAAAAAGTTAATGAGTGTTCATTAAGGTTTCTTTTATGTAGTAATTATGTCATAATTTTAATTTCACATCCACTTGCAGCATGCATGAACACATTTTAATATATTTAGCCACATAATTCCTCTTTTTAATCTTTATATAGCTGAATTCTCGGACTACTCAGATACAACCCAAGACCCTGTCAAGGTACTCCAAGCACAAACATCTCAAAGACATCAATCACGTCTCAACCACAATGAGGATTACCTCAGCAAGTCTGTCAAATATCTCTCCTTACTGGACGCAACCCCATCCTTCAAATTGACCAATCACGCTTCATCAACTCCACAGTCTGCATCATTCAAACTATCCAATCAGAGGTCATCTCATATCTCATTGGTTGCTGACCAGGGGGATGATGGTCCAAAGCCAGTAAAGAAAATAACCAAAGGTATGAAGAAGAAGAATTATAAGTTGGCTTTGTATGAAGGCTAATTGATGAAATTGTCATGTATATTTAATTCGGTGAGGCACATGTAGTTTGGATTTGATTTATTAAGACGTTACATTTTGTGTAATAGGGTAAGTAATTCTAGTATACTGAGTTGTTTGAATGCAGTCATGCAATTGACACCATCATTGTGTATACATTATGTTTCCCTCTACTGTGACCATGGAATTCTAGGTTGGTAGGCTGAGCTTAGTAAATTGCTTGTGACATTGCATTGACAAATGCTGTTCAATTACTGTAATTGCCAGCAGCTCCCACTTCTAACAAATCCTGTACCCTCTGTTTAATGTACTCGAAATGCCATATATTTCGCGTGTTTGCTTCAAGAAGGGGACTTCACAAGATTTTATTTCAGGGATTTTATTGTGTTTTCATTAACTTAGTATCGTTGTGTCAGAAAGTGAAAATTTTTGCAGTTGTCTAGTAGTGAAATTTGCAAAATTTGCAAAACCACCGCGAAATATTCAGTGTATAAAATATGTGATATAAAAACATTACACAAAAAGTAAGTTCCCCCTTGTTCAAAATACCATAACTTTTTAATGAAATAAGTTTTTGCAAAATAACTTGGCAGGAACATTTCCACACTCCTTGACTAACCTCTGTGTGAAAATAAGATTAATCCGTCAAGCCATGCATGAGTGAGCATGAATTAAAGGCAAAAATGTCACTTTTCAAAAGTCACAGGAGTCATCTCTAATGCCAAAATAATGGTAAATAATGGTATGTTGTGCTTTATTTATAAAGTGTGCTTACTGAACCCTGAAATGGTTACAACCTCTTATGTCCATACAACGTGTAAAGATACACTTTGCTGAAAAATATCGGATTTCAATTTTTTTAATAAACTTAATGGATTTTACAATTTCAAAATTGAGGATGGATGGAAATTGTTAAATTGAGCTCACTGAAGCGTAAATATGCGAAAAGTGCCAAAAGAATTGTTAGGGGGTCAAACGATGGCTGATTAGCATAAATAGTGCTTATTCATTCAACAGAAACAGAATTTGTCAAAATCCTGCCTCACAAATCCCTGAAAATGACCCTTGTAACTTTTAAAAAGTGACATTTTTGCCTTTATTACGTGCTCAGTCATGCATGACTTGACGGATCAATCACATTTTGACTTGACGGATCAATCACATTTTCACACAGAAGTTAGTCAATGAGTGCAGAAACACTCCTGCCAAATTATTCTGCTCAAAACCATTTTGTTAAAAAGTTATGGAATTTTCAAAAAAGGGGAACTTATTTTTAATGTAGTGTTTAGTATGGTGTTCCTATATTTTGAGAAATATTCTGTGGTATGAGACTAAGGAATTGATTGGATATCTGGCTTGAATTTCCTATTTGATATGACTTTTTGTCAATTACATTCCATTGACATTCTATTGACATTCCATTGTCATTCCATTCCATTCACTTTCAAATTCCATTCCATTCACTTCCATTCACATTCCATTCTCTTCACATTCACATTCACATTCACATTCACATTCCATTTACATTCCATTCCATCCACATTCCATCCACATTCACATTCCTTTTACATTCCATTCACATTCCATTGGCATTCCTTTGTTTTCCACCGTTAGATATGATCCACAGGCTTGAGATGGTGTATCCCATGAATGACCTTGTTCGAGCGTTGTTCTCAAATCAGAGGGACAGAGTGGGCTCGTTGTGCCAGACGACAATGGCCAAAGTTGAGTTGTACCATCCACTCATGGAGAGAATGAAGAAATTGAACCTGAATATGGAAACATTCAGGTATTAGATTGTTGTCTTGTGATTATAATAAACACTATTGCACTGGCATATTTACAGAACATGTAATCATTTTTATTGTCAGAATTTAAATTTTCAATTATGTTTTGCACAATGAAATGAAATGTTATTTTCTCTGGAAATTTAGTTCTGATTAAGAGCCAACAAAAAGTTTATTGTAGGAATCTTATATCAGAAATGATCAATATAAGTGGTCATTTTGCATATCAAAAGGTTAACCCTATTTTAACTGGGCTATTTCAGACCAGGTTTTTACTGGGGGGGGGGGGAGGTCAATTTGACCACCCCTTCAGATCTCGGCCGCCGATCGCGCGAACGCCGCAAAAAATTGCATGCGCATAGAGCCGGATGTGAACTACATGACTGTATAGTAAAATTTTCAAAGAAATTATTGTTTCTATTTTTTAAGAAATTAATTATGCAAATAAGTGCATGAAATTATGTTTTTGCTTATAACTCACTTACAATAGCTAGTAGAATACTGATTTTTGGTGAAATAGTAATTCTGACATTTTTCACAATTATCTACAAAAAAATTTGCCAAAATTGGGATTAATTTGTTATGTATTTTATTGTTTTGTGAATTTCTTATGTATTTCTTTGTTTTTTCGACCTTTTGTTTTCTATTGTTTTTTCGACAAAATTTGTTGGGGACACTTTTGCGATCATAAACAGCATAAAATTAATTAATTTCAACCGGTAAAAGCAAAAATAATCATACATTTATGACTTTTGGCTGAAAACACAATTTCCATTGATTTTGTACACGAAATCAATTTTTGAGCAATTTTGGGGTTGACATGCATGTATAAAAAGTCGCGCAGCGCCGTAACAGTATGTCCGATTTTCGCGAGAATGGTTTCAAAAGATGCGCAAGAAATGAAAGTAAAAAGTCAGCAAGCGACGCGATCAAAACATTTTGCGCGGCGGCATGGTCGCGAAATTCGTCGAGGGGGGGGGTCAAACTGACCCCCCCAGTTAATATAGGGTTAAGGGAATATATTTCCCTGTCTTGTTATTTTTGTTTTGTTTCATTGGATCTTTCAGTACAACAGCTATGTACATGCAATAGCTGAATCTGTGGATATTTTTTCACACTGTATGTCATTCTTTTCATGATGTTAGTTTGATTTGAAACACTGAGTAGAAGTTTGAATGGATCACCTAAACTAGAATGATGTCATGTAAATTAGAGAGTTGAAAGGATTTTTTTTTATTTGTTTAGGGTTTTTTATTTATGGTTTGTTTTATAAATCCTTTGTACTAAAAAGAATGTGTTATGGTTTAAAGGAAAATTCATCAAATTTCCAATCATAAATGGATAAATTACAATGTAAAAAAAAAAAATCTTTCAAAAAGATTATAAACATTTACAGAAAATCTGTCTGTTCTTCTTTCAGATCCATTGAAGCTAAGATGTTAACAATAAATCAGTTGACCACTGACCTCACAAATCAATTCCAAACATCTCTTGAGGGCCATGACAGCGACAAGGCTGAAGCCTTGATCAAAGCCGAGAAGTGGAGCAGCCATGTTGGGGAGTTCGTCAGTGAGATGAAAGATTTGATTGGCTTTGGGGCTAAGATTGTCACCATGGCAACAGACATTGATGGTCTTCAGTCACAGGTTTGCAAACTTCAGTTTACTTCAGTTTACTTCAGTTAAATGACTTGCTTTTATTTCAATTGTATGTATGCATTTGAATTATGCTTAGTATCAAAGTACTTTCATTGAAGAATGAGCTACATAATGATAACAAAATTTATGTTTTTTGCATATTTTAGGAATATGTTAGATTTTATTTTCAAAATTTTTCAACAACTATGACATAACTATATGTAGTTTAATCCTAATCTGAAAGCCCTGTATTAATGTTTTTTTTTCTTTTAATCCTCTATAAGTACATCTCAACTTCCCAATTACCGCTAATGAATATCCCATTTGCATCAGTATTTCTCTCCTAATTCCGTTGTTTTTCTTCTCAGCTATGTGCCATTTGTGAATCATCTTTGTCATCATTGCATAACGTTGAATTAAATATGTGTAGTAATAATAGCTAAATGTTGCTAATAACAATGAGTAAGTATAACCATCTACAACATGCCGGTATCAGAAATTATTATTGCAACTGAAATGCAGTTTTTTTTTCATGTGTTTTTCAAGAAGACAATGAATTGCACATGTGTTCATATTTCAATTTATTTGAGTTAAGTCCTTTCATTAGCGTGTCTAACCATAAGAAAACATTCTCTAAAATAGGTTTAAGGTGATTCCATTTTGAATTTGAGAGTGTCTTGTTTCTGTCTCCATTCAGTTGGATAATGTTACATCATGTAAGGAGGACATGCTTCGCCTTGTTAGTGTCACCATAGCCCTGAAGGAAACATTGCAATCACTGGAGGCTGAAGACACACCCACCCATGCCATGCATATTCAACAGATGAGGAGCAAGGCTGCTGATTGGACCAAATTGACCAACTCTTTACATTCATTGGCCAATGAACTGGCTATCAATGCTGGTAGGCCGGATTCTATTACATCAGTCTTATATACTTTCAATTTGCCTGATTTAGAAAGTCTCTCTGTTTTGTGCTGAGACATGGGAACAAAAGTTGAGAAATCAAAGTTTAATTGATATTTGATAGCTGTGAAAACTGCAATGTTGAAGATAGGTATTTCAACTGATGTGTAGTGACTGGAATTTGCAATATGTTCAAAATGAAATATGGCTATGTTCTGCAACAAATAAAGTATTGATCAAAGTGAAAAGGATGCTACCTCCCCTCCCACCCCCCAAAAAAGGGCAAGCTCTTTTCTAAAAGAAGAGTGGAATACTTTGGATAATAATACTTTTGCTAAGACTCCTCTCCTGAAAGTTTTCAAAATTGCTCTAATTATGCCTCTGCCCAAAGGGTTTGGAAACAAGATGTATTTTCGGTTTTTCTTCCTATGATCCAATCCAGTTATCATAATTTTGAATGATATAACATCAAATCTTGATTTTTTTTGACAGATGATCGGGTTCTTGTTGATAAAGTAGAGCAGCTTGTTCTGGACTGGTCTCTTTCTTCTCTGGAGCTGGTGGCCATCTTGGATCACATCATCCTGGCCCACAGGTCACCAGAGGTCATCTCCATGGCAACAGCCATTAGGTCAGGTCATGAGGATGAGGTCATGTCAGAGGTCAAGAGGTTAAATGTCAAGTGTAAGGAGTTGAAGGACCAGTCAACCAAAGCACTTGTTGGGTAAGATATTAGACAAATGAGATTTGTGTGATTGTAGATCTACAGTGTTAGAGATATATTTTTGATTTTGTTCATTTAGCATTATGACTATATGGTCGATAATTTTATATCAGATGAAAATATTGTTGTTTTATGGATGATCATAATTCTTTTTTTTACTGTAGGTGCAGTGATGCAAGCCAGCAACTGAATCTAACCCAAGCCATGAAAGACCTTGAAAATTCAACAAACAGTTTAGCAACAATGTCTATATCCTCAGCATCAGGGTCGAAAGGTCAAGGGTCATTGAAAGATGAATTTCAGTTGCAGCGGATCAGCTTGCTGCAGAGAGAATGGCTTGTGAAGGTGATAAATGTCCGAATATATGTAGTATACCTTAAAATGTGTGGTTGACATTTGTGTCCTCCTTTCCCTCACCCCCAACCTCCCGCCTACCCCCCCCCCTCCAAAAAAAAAGAGTAATGATAAATAAAAAAAATAAAATAAGTAAATACATGTAATATATGTGGGAAATTTATATGACCGGTATAATTAATTCTTTGTCACAAAGCCACATAGTTATTATGTATTCATTAAAATCAAATTCTTGACCATTTTACCATTTTTGTTTTCGTTACATTTGATGATAGGTACTTGTGATTTAATCTTGATAAAGTTATAAGTGAAATAAAATAATGAAATAAATCATATCTCACTGTGCTTCGGTATTAAAATATAAAATTTTCATAATTAATAACTTAAGAATTAGCTTAAAATGTACACATACAAAATAGTGTGATATTGGGTGAGGGGATTGTTGTATAAATATTTGGCATTGATTAATTGAGAGCCATTTAGGCAATTTTGTAAGCATCCCTAGGATTTTCAATAAATGCATACTCCTCTTGAAGTAAATCCATTTGTTAGAGTATCTTATTATCAATTAATGTCATGGGTATGAAACAATTTAAGTACATTTTGCTTACTTCTGTTAAATGTTTTAACACTTAAACTGAATGTTTATGTCACTCACAGAATTAAAGAATGCTGACTTTGAAATCATTATTTGATTTAAGAGTAATTTTGTTTTCATGATATAATATGATTCACAATTATGTGAGTATTTATGTGATTATTTGTTATCATCATAACAGGTCCAGATGGTTGAATGCATGATAGATAATCTCATCATCGAGATGCTGGTACCTCTAGACCGATTGACTGGAACGGCTCTGGCTGCCAAGCAATCACAAGGTATGATACATGAACAATGTTTTCTTGCGTTTAGAGATTATTGTTTTTATTTGTGTGTGAGTACAATTTAACTTATTTTACTCTTTTGTAGTGTGATGATCCGTGCTGCCACAAGGAACAAAAGCTTTATTCTCTGATCTGGCTTCCCTGAATGAAGATGTGTACAAACTAACTAATTTACTAACTAAGCATTAAGTAACTATGAAAATGACTAACTCCCCAAAAAACTATACTAAGTAACCACCTAATAACTGACTAGATATATAAATTATTGTCCTGCATTTTTCATTGACAATGTCTGGTGTAAGTATATTGGTTTACATTGTTTGACATTAACTGTAGTTCACATACAGCACAATTATGGTAAAATGTGTCCTGTATTGTACGACAGGGCCATCTAAACAGCAGATAATGAGTGAGTTCCTGATCCAGGCTGAAGGTCTCAGTGCTGCCGTGTCCAAGCTACGACAGGACTGTGCTACGTTACTCCAAGGTGTATCTAACCTCCCAGAGAGGACCATCATACTTCAGTCCATTGATGCATTGTGTCGGACTACCCCTAGTGTTGTGTCAGAGCTCAGGTGTATTGCAGGTAAATTTTATAGGTTGTATACAAGGCTGGATTGTGGTATTTTTTGTAGTAGCCATTCAGGCAGGTACTTTGAGAAAAGTTACCTGCCCAAAAGGAAATTTACATGCCCAAATACAACATAGACTTGACATCTACAAAAATTTTATGTGCCAGCCAGTCAGGTCACTATCTATTTTTACCCTCCGAAATCTCCCGCCATGGGCAGGTGGGTGCTAATATCCAGCCCTGATTGCATATCTTGATGGCTGTTGTACAAAGGTCAAAACTTTGGGGGTCAGAGGTTCTGAGACTGTAGTATCAATGAGGTCCCAAACTGTTCTGTATACACAGTTTACTGTGTCTTCTAGTAAGATAAATGAGTGCAGTGAATGTAGGTGCTAATGGATTAATTGTAGTAATGGGTTGCAGTTCCAGTTCAATTGCTATGTAGCTACTCCCTTATTTTCTGTATCAACAGATTTATATAGCATTTTTTTCAACTTGACATTATATCAACCTTACTTCTGAGTTAAAATAAGCCAGCCATTTTGCTCAGTACTATGGCACTGAAGTTCCACATGCTTTCTCCTTGTTTTTCATTTAAGTTAGGTACATTGATGTATGTAAAATAGAAGTTTTATTGATGAAATTGAATGTTAAAGGAAAGAAAACTCTTCTTGTTCATAATTTTAACAGGAAGGTTTAATTTTTTCACCTGTCTTTATATTCACTATAAAATAATAATAATAATAATAATAATAATAATAATAATAATAATAATAATAATAATCCATATTTTATTCGAAATAGACAGATATTACAAATAGAAATCTTCCGAAAATTCCAAAAATTCATTTTGCCCAATTGATCGTGGGCCCGGCAGCCACTGAGCAGCACCAGATCGACGTTGCTCTATCCCTAAAAATCGTTGAACCGCCAAACAGGGTAGCAGCAACTCCCATCTTTTAACCCGTTGCTTACGGGAACCGGATGGGCCCTGTACAAAGTCTATGGGGATTTACAGAATCTCGTACATAACGGTTAACGTCTTTTGGTCTGACGCGGTTGGGCTTGAACTCCCAACCTCCCGGTTGTGAGGCGGACGCTCTACCAACTGAGCCAACACACCGGAAGAAGCATGTTGACATGTTGTGATACATGTACTCACAAAACATCACTTTGTCAACATAATGCATGCCAGTAATGCCACGGACAGTATTTCAAATTAATTGTTGTTGATTGTTTCAGATAATACTGCCACCCCAACGGATGAGCTGACGAGTCTTAAGAGGGAGTGGGCCTGTAATGCTAAGGCTGTGGTGTGTAATCTGGATAGCTTGCCTGGTGTGGATCCTGGAGTCAAGCAAGGTAGGAGAAAAAGAGAGTGTGATCAGTTAGTGTCACGGACGGACATTTTAAAAAATGACCATTATTGAAGGTTTAAGTAAAAAAAGTGATAAGATATGAAGGATTGCTGTATGACCTATTGTGAAGGCTATCACTAGAGGTACTGAATAATGCTAAAACTGTCCTTAGGCTTTCAATAATGGTCATTTCTAAAATGTCTGTCCGTGACATTAATTGATCACACTCAAGAATGGAAGATAAATTATTATGTATGACCTGTTGCTGCAAAGGGAACAAAAGGTCACACCTGTAATTTTCATGTAGATTATTAACCGTTGGAGACTAAGTACGAGATATCTTGTGTTGCGCTCTGTGGAAGATGTGTGTTATATCAAAATCAAACCATCTCCATCGGGTTAAAAGACTGGAGTTCGACTGGAAAGGTAGAAAATTGTGAAGATATGTGAGTTTTTTTCTCTTAGGCAGTGAAGTTTTTATATGCAGCATGGAAAAATTGTAAAAGGCTGCCAGGACAAATTTCTTCACTGTTTTTACTGTACTTTGATTCAATGCATAATTAAAAAAACAAAAAAAAAACTGATAGGTATTCAGATTTGGTAGAATAGAAGTGTACCATGTTTAGACCAATCTCTTTAGTTTTTAGTAGAAGTTGGTTATTAAGTTTTGCCTCCATTTTTTTGGTGCCCCACACAGCGTGGCCAAGATCATTGCCCTTGACAGCATGTTGAATGAGTGCTCATAGCAGATCAATATTGTCGGTTGCCCGGCAGAAGGGCCCTAGCAAATGATCCTGGCAGGAGGGCCTAAACCTTTTATTGCCTCTAACTCGAAAACCATTGGCTCTTTTACATGAAATCAAAGTAGTGTGACATTCTTAGATCATTCTGTCAGTCTGTTAAGTGCAAATAAGGTAATATTCCTCAAATTAGAGAAATATACTGTTAAGGCCCTTCTGCCAGGAACATATGCTAGGGCCCTTCTGCTGGACAACCGACGATATATTCTTTGATAGCAAGTTGATATGCAATAACACAAACCATTTTCATCCTTGAATTCCTCCTGTCCAGCAATGACCATCCCTCTCTTCCAAGACCACACCAGGCCAAGTCACCCAGGGTTAGGTCCATCCTTTCCCATCAATCAGTCTTTCTCCTACGCAACTCAGACATCTCGTAGGGTGGGGGCATCAGCCATGTTCACCCCACTCACAGTTCCTCAGTTGACTCCAGAGCAGTGGCGATTGATACAGACGCTACCCCAGCAAGGTGAGGAAACATTTGAAATAATAATTGACGTCTCATGTATAATCGGGTTCATATGGGTCAGGAAATTTCTGGAGAGTCAGGGAATTTGGAAATACTTTTTCAAGAAGCAAAATTGCAGGGAAACTTAACTATTCCAGATATTTTCTAAAATGACCTTTGACAGGGAGCTTGCTTGTATTGCGATGATGTATTTTTACCAGCTTGAAAAATGTAAAAAACAGTCATGGAAATTTACAGTTTTCTGCTCTTGAAAGTCATGGAAGTCAGGAAATGTTGAAAATATGTAAGTGTACGAATCCTGAGTGTGTATATCAGATTCACATAGAAGTCTGTCTGTGGTTAAATGGAAAAGGTTCAGAAGAAAGGGACATGATTAATCATATTTAGCAGAGTTGGTATATTTCCCAGTCAGTATCTTATTTCCCACCCAATTGTCAGGAAAATATAAATGTCTCCCATTGACATTGTACATGAGAAGGCAATTCTATATTGGATGGTGTTTGGTAAATAGGACAAAAAGTGGGAAATATGTTAAAACCCTGATATTTAGATATGTGAGTGGTAAAATTTAGTCTGGTGACTGAAATATACCACATTCTATTTATCAGCGTGTTTCTATTGAGCCTACCGTATTTATCCGGATAAAATTTAACCGGCTAATAGCGGAGAAGGTTTGTTTCTTTTGGATTTCCGGAAGCACGATTGATCATATCAAGATCGTACGATTACTGGCTAAGATTCCGTTGACCTGGGTTGCCGCAAGGTATTGTGGGATGACCGAGGTCATATTTATGCTCAATCAAACACACGCGCGCTGCAGCCAGGGGTCATGTATTCCGATCATGTGGTTTTGTTTATTTCCGGTTTCTCACCGGCAAAAGACGGATAATAACGGAGAAGGTCTGTTTCTATTGACATCTAATGGTATCTTTCTCTGCTATTATCCTGCAAAAAGCAGGATAAATACTGGCGAAACTTTCTCAGCTAAAAGACGGATAATGGAGGAGAAGGTCTGTTTCTATTGAGATCTACTCCATTAGCCGGTTCATTCCGGAAAACTACCTTCAATAGAAACACGCTGTATGTCATAAATTTCTCAACTTGTACGTGATATCTCACTCGGCCACTCTCTCCAAAAATAATGTAATTTTACACTAAAATTATAATGATGTTATATCTCAGAAGCGCAGTATATGATATACATGTTGAAACAATTCATAAATATGACAGGAAACAGAGGAAGAAAGAACAAATAGGTTACTGTCATGAATATTTTCAAACCAAACTGCTTGAAATTCAGTAATTAATGATGAACAAAACATTTCAAGCCCATGCTATAAATGTACAACATTTTAAACACAAACAGAGAAGTTAACACATTTGTCAAGTTGTCATGTTTATATTTTGTATGTGTCATC
>JZLH01S0006705.1:47118-61438 GCA_001188425.1 Eucidaris tribuloides | reverse complement strand
TCATGAAGATTGCAACATAAATTACATTCTTGTTTCCATAAATCTTCAGACTTTTATGAAAACATAATTTTTTGGTATCATTTCAGGTTTACATTGACAGTTATCCAAAAATTTGCAAATAAAATGTAGTTATAGAAAACGAAGTTTTGATATCTATTTTTTCATTTAGCTTATCCTCTTAGTCGTAGCTACAACCGGTTTTCTGTTAATGAAAGCAGAAAATCAGCCCGAAATGCAATTTTCGATAAAGTATCAAAATTATCGTTCCGTAATGTGGCTACCTTGTTTGCTTGGTTTAGGTGTCGTGTGCAAGCGAACACACGACAGCCGCCACGCACTGATCAATAACAATACAAATTGTGCGCGGTTCCTATCCTGTCTTGTTATGTAAATCCTTGCATAATACTACTTCTGAGAAACAAAGGCTCAAAGTTTTAAAATTTGTCTGCAGATCAAAATTGTTTGAGTTGTACATCCAAACTTGGAGACGTTAATTGACAAAATAAAAGATGAATATAGGGCAAAAACAAACATTGCCACACTTGTCGATTTCCAATAATCAATAATCAATATTGTGGACTTAAGAACTTCTTCTTCAAAAAACAAGGGTCTCAGGAAAACAAATGCATTTCCCGAATAAATGAATGTCAAAAACACTTAATCGTATATATTTCTGGAATGTCCTCTGTAAGACGGACAATTTGATATGCAAATTGTCAAATTTGAATGTTGTTTTAAATTTGACCTTATTTGACCTTTGACCGGAAGTGACTCCATATCTCATCAACAAAGCACAAAATACATGATAAATCATATATTTTCCAAATCCTTGTAACTAGTCTAGTAATTTGAGATACATTTTGAAGAAAATTAGACCAAATTAAGAATTTGACCCCAGTTGACCCCTCCCCTGACCTCTACTGGGGAAGGGTCAAATTGACCAAAATTTTGTCAAAAAATTTCATATGAATTTCTTAACAAAAGAAAACGACCCTCTTTTGCGCAGAGAAATCCGAGGTACCGCACAGGTCATGCGTCACTGCTCTCTCTCACCGTCCTCAAGCGACGGACTGCTGTCATTGTTCTCATTCACACTTGAACGCATAATAATAAAGGCTGCGTGCAGCTGGGACTAGGAGAAAATGTAGGTTGTGTTTGATTTTTGCCAATTCCGCGGGCCTTCTCCAAAGCAATAAAATTTGATTTTTACATTTTTAGAATCCTTATACTTCCTGCTACAAATACTTATTGTCAATATATTTGTTGATGACGCACTTTCATTTTATGAGGCGCAAAGTCAGAAAAGATGGGAAAACCAGGGATCTTCCACGAGATTTTTGACCAAAAAGGAAGTTTTTAGACTCAATTCCGCGGATGATAACATGGACTTTGGTCACATATTTTGATCTAACCTTAAAGAGAAACATTTGATTATCAGAAATCTCGTGTCAATAGTATATACAGCTTACAGATTTGCTACAATGGCAAAAAAATGTGCCCAAAACGACGGTTTCAGTTCCAGTTTGCCACTGTGTTACAAAACTCTAGACCATGAAGAAAGTAAAAGATCGCTTAGAAATTGACATGCCCTGCATGTAACGACTTCAAAACAATCACTAACTCAATTTCGTCAAAATGTGACTTAAGTACTTCTTATTCTACACTCTTCATTTGTACTTTCTATCAGGACGTTAATTGTTGGCGGGTATGTGGATGGGGTAGGCATCCCCCATTGGTCGGGAAGTTGTTGGAATTAACTTTGTTGTTGTTGTTGTTGTTGTTGTTGTTGTTGTGTTGTCATTTTTATACGCCCGGCTACGGGACGTATTATGGTATCACGCTCGGTGTCCGATTGTCGGTCTGTCTGTCTGTCTGTCCGTCCGTCGTCCGTCCGTCTGTCTGTCCGTCCGTCCATTAACTTTTCCTTGTAAACGCCATAACTTCAGTTTAACTTAACCTAGCCTCATATAATTTGGTGTGTATGATACTAGCATGGATCCCAGGAAGCTCATTGATTTTGAGGTCGAAAGGTCAAAGGTCAAGGTCACAGTGACATGTTTTCATCTTACCCTTGTGAAGTGCTTGTAAACGCGATAACTTCAGTTTAACTTAACCTAGCCTCATATAATTTGGTGTGTATGATACAAGCATGGATCCCAGGAAGCCTATTGATTTTGAGGTCAAAAGGTCAAATGTCAAGGTCACAGTGACATGTTTTCATTTTCCGCGTTACAGGCGGGCGTATTATGTGCTCGCCCCAGCGACACTTTTGATTTTACTTGTTGTGTATCGGTTCAAAAAATGGATTCTGCCGGGTACACCCCACCATTGATTTTTTTTTAGCGACGCCTCTGTTTTTGTTTTCGTTTTTGGGGAGCATATACTTAAATTGCGAAATTCTATTAGTTTGGCAGTGTCCGAAAGTTGCGTTAAAGGCATTGTATAACAATGTTTCCAGTTTAAAAAATCCGAGCTACATGATTCCCCATGCTACTAGTGTCTTTGATACGGTCTAAAAATGAAGCCCTGAAAAATTGCAGTGTTAAACAATCACTAAGTGCTTTAAAAAAGTGAAAATCATTGAGAGACCATTCCAGCTTTTCTCCATAGACTGCTGTGTTGCAGAATTTCCTATCGCCCGATATAAAATTAATGTGCCAATTTGTATCAGCTCATATTGTACTAGTGACAGCATAACTGTCCAAACCTTTGTGTTCTAGGGTGTTTATTTGTCCATTCAAACACTGTCAGATATGTCAGATAGCAAAGTTCGACAATTTTTTAAACGGGTCTTCAACAGTGTTATACATGTATCTTTAAAAATTTATATAACCTTTACTTGATGTGTATAATGCCAGTGTTAAGTCATCTCTTTATGTTTATTGCTTTTCGGTTTAGGCCTATATGTGACTGTAAGTGAACATGGTCAAATTCGACTACCACACGCCTCTTAGAGGATTCTATTACATTTCCACATAGACTTCATAATAAGAATATCTAACATTTTACTACGGAAGTGAAATGATTATCTGGACTTTGGCTGCGTGCTTCTTTATAAATCGTGTTTTTATATAATTATATTGAATTTCAAGGGCGTAAGCTGGTTTGGGCATGGGAGGTGCACATTAGGGAGGGGCATGGAGAGGCCTATCTCATGGAACTAAAGTTGAGAAAATCAGCTGTTGAAAACAAAAAAAGGGTGCAAATTTCTTTTTGCTTGTCAGGGGCGGAACTCAGTAGGAGGAGGGGGTGCACCCCAACCTCAGCCCTTACATTTCCCTTCTTTTTAACGCATAGCACTGTGAAAAATGAAAAATAAAAACATGGGTCTTGTGATTCCAAATGGCACAAGTATATGACCACATATACGTTCTCCCGCTTGACTGACTCGCGGGAATGCTAGAAATTCATAACCTTGTCCGCTGACCACCTAGTACCATATTGTGATATACGTGAACTTCATAACCAGATAGGCCAGACGTGAGCAAGGATATACTGACCACTGTTCTCATAACTATATCTTGGACGTTAAACTGTGACCTCGTCATGAAATTTGCTTTGGGCTTGATTCTGTGCCTTTCAGCGCTTCTCTCCGTCACTCCCTCTGCGGGTAAGTTAATCGTAGTCTGATAGTTGGCAAATAAACCGCTCAAGAAATTCTGTAACTCAACTTTGAGCGTTGATATCTCTATTGGTATTATAGTATATAATTCTTGATATGGGTATCATTGAAAAAGCATGTTTATTTTCCTTTACAATGATGCAAGTTTGCTTGGATTCATGGGCGTAAATCCGGTCCGACGAGTGGGGGGGGGGGATGATCGATGAAATTTCCAAATTTTGGGGACATCCCCAAATCAAGGGCTATTTCTTGAAATTTAAGCAGAAAAGGGGACACCTATAACGTGCAAAGTATACCTCTAAACATCGACATATAGCTTTTATTGTGATTACATTTTAGACCTTTTACATAATGTGTTTCTCTACCTTTTGCTGTGATAAAAAACATTAAATTTTGCAGTTGGGTTTTCATGGCCTATAATATACGAGCGAGCGAAGCGAGAGAGAATTTTTTTTAGGACCTGTGAGACAGCATGGTACATCTTATAAAAGTGGGAAACTGTTTTTGAAATGTCTCAGATTCAGAGACTGAAAAGACCTTTAAACATAATATATCATATATTAATGCGAGCGAGCGTAGCGAGCGAGCCTTAGAAATCGAAATAAGTCGCTCTAAGTCATTTCAAAATTCGGGGCACAAATTAAAGAGGAAAAAGGGGGCATTTTAAGAACCATGAGGCGGTAGCGGCAGTTAGATTATAACGGGTGCCTCTAAAATGTGAAGAAAAGGGCCATTTTCACATGTGAGGCTTATCAGAGGTGGAAAATTTGACAATTGTTTTTATCTGAAAAGAAAACGATTACGGAAATAAAAGGGGGCTCTAATTCTATGGGATCATTTTGATGCAAATGATTCAAAAGCGCAATTGTCAAAAAAGAAAAGATTGTCGAAAGGAAATACTTTTAGGGATTTTATGAGAAGTAAAAAGATAGCGGATACCCAAATTCCTGGAATAGTGGGAAAACTAAAGTATCCCCCCCCCCACACACACAGCACATTTTCGTAAAAAATAGATTTTTTTTTTAAATTCTGAGCAAAAATTACCATATATGTATAAAATCAAAAACATCGGTATATTCAGATGACAATATCTTTAGCATTTTAAATGTTTATAAATGTTATTAATAATTAAATAAACACACAAATTTTAATTGAAAAGTGGGGGTATACTGGTACTGATCATCCCCCTTTGCGAAAAAGTGGTAGATATTCCCCCAATCCACCTCCTCCCAATTTACATTACGACAGTGTGTTTTAATTCGAGCAGTTGACATTGCTGGTCTCTGTCTGCCAGCATAATAGTTCACTCTAAAACCAAAGTTTTGAATAAGTATATTTAAAAAGTCGGAGGAGCTACACACTTTCAAAATAATTAATCATAACTGTACTATCATGCAGTGGAGACTACCTTTAAAACTAGGCCAACCGCAGGAATTTTCCGGGGCGGAAACGTTCAAATTATTGAGGGAAAGTGCAAGCGAGGGAGCGAAGCGACCGAGCAGGAGCGCCGCGCGAGCACGCGAGCGTTTTGGGTTTTAGGAGGATTAAAAATTGAACGATTTAAGCACTATTAAAGCATTCAAGCCACACACTCTCCTCACTACACCCCTCAAAATTTTATTCCAAAGATCTAATAATAAAAAAAAATACCTTTTTTCTTGAACAGTGGGAAGATTGTACAGGGCCATCCCCCTCCTCGAAAAGTGGGGGATATAACCCCGCATCCCCTGGGATTTACGCGCAGGTGTTGGATTCAAGGAATGTGCAAGACATTTTATGATAAGGGCCAAGTAAAAGTGACAAAATATACAAATAAAACCACCCCCCCCCCCCTTCGTCTGGGATACACAATACATTTCGCGCAGAAAGAAAATGCCATTTTTTTTAATAACCGCAAGAAGCCTCATAACCTGGCCCCATAAACAATAAACCATATATTTGCAATGGCATGTTAAGTAATCTAACCGAGACCGTGGCACACCATAGATAAATGAAACTGATTTTGATTACTAAAATCTTTCTTTGTCATATAAACTTGGATAAGGGTTAAAAACGATAAAGAAACTTATAACCTTTTTTGGCAAAGCTCGCAAATGAGGCATGACGATATTCGTATCTCTATTAAAACGACGAATACCGGGCGTATTGCAGCTGAAAATACAATGGCGTCTTAATTTGTTTATGTCAAGCGCTTATTCTTTATATATTTAACTCTGACACTTTCTCCAAATAATTTATGCCATGGGGTTTAGATGAACAACCGGATTTAAATATGGATGACGCTACAGTGTTGTAAAAAAATAGACTGAAGAAAATAATTTGGCAAACATGGCACAGAAATGTGTGTTTGGGACATGTCTGCTTGTGCAAACTATGCCCTTAATTCATGTAACGTTATATATCTCATCTCAGCCGCATTCTGACTAATTCGGGGTATTCGGGGTAAATGCGGTTTTGTAATTGATAATAATTCATTACTTCAAATGTTTTAAAAACACGAATTTGATAACCCTGTCAAATCTAGAGCGTCCTCCGTTTTGTGGCAGATATGAAATGAAGTCGATTTTGAAATAATTTTGTTTTTTTTTTACTATATTCGAGTTATCGCTGCATGATAGAAATCAATTTCAAACAGGCCCGTACCGTACGGTGTGGGGGTGTGACATCCCCCCCCCCCATCTGATTGCGGATAATTGCGTAAATCGCGCTGCGCGTGAAAAAAATGAAAAGAAAAGGGTCGTGAGATAAAAAAAAGAAGAAGGTAGAAGAAAAAAGAGAAAAAAAGGACAAGAGGAAGAAAGGGAAATGGAGTAGAGAGAAAGAAGGAAAATAGAGAAAGAAGGAAAGAGAGAAGGAGGGAAAAACAAGAAAATGAAAAGAAAAAAGGAAAAGGGATAAGAACCGCGGAGAGAAGAAGAAATCACTAGCGTAGCCAAAGGAGGAGGGGCAGCAGGGGGACAATGCCCGCGTGCAATAATGCAGTATTCGATTTGTCGGCGGCCGGTGATGGGCCAGAGTATAGATGATAGGGTCGTGAGGCATCCTTGAAGGGGGGGTGTGTGTTTTTTTTTGGGAGGGGCGGGACGTCGAACGGTATGCGTCAGAGGTGCGGCCCCGGCAGTGGAGCGGGGGGCTCCCGCAGGAGCAGGTGCAGTGGCACGGGGTGGGAGTCTTATGGGGGGGAGCGGGACATGATAAATTTTGTAGGTGGCGCCCGCGCCCCCGGGCCCCGCGCGCGCCCCCTCGACAAATGTCTCAGTACCGACGAAAAGATAAGCAAGAATGCATGTTCTGAAGGCTAAAACGACAATTTTTTCAGAACTCCTTCGGCGAGATAACGAAACAAGATTTGTTGCGGTGGCGCTTGCCGTAATTGTAAGTCATATAATCATAACGTCCACGTCGCAGAATAAAAAGAAGAACCACGTCATCTTGTACCTGTGACAAAATGTCTCAAGTACCGAGAAAAATTAAGCCAAGAATGGAGTTTTTGAAGTGTAAAAAACGGCAAAATTTTTCATAAGCGTCGCTTCGTCTGCTCGCCGCATGAACGGCTCAAGATTGTTTGTGACCGGTGCTTGCCGTGATTTTGTCAATGCATTTTATAATAGACCGTCATTCCGTCGTACGAAGAGAACGACGCCTCATCTTTTACCTGACAAAGAAGTCGTCAAGTACCGAAAAACACCAAGAAATGGTAGCTAACTTTTTTCGAAGTGTAAAAACGCAAAATTTTTCAAACTCAGCCATCCTCTGCTCCGTCGCTATAAGACCAAAGATTTGCTGAGGTGATTGCTGTAATATAAGCTTTGTCGTAAATGGTTTATCATAGCTCTTTTCGTCAGTAAAGAACAGAGAACCACGTACATCTTGTGTCAACTAAAATTCCAAATACCAACAAAAATCATGCAATAAATTGAATTTCTAATGGTAAAAATCGAAAAAATTTCAAACTCGCTCGCTCCCTCGCATCCGCCAATTAACTCATACTTTATAAACTTCTTTACCCCACAAATTGTCAGTATAAGGTATGCAATGAATAAAAAGGGAAATGTTATTGAATACTAAAATGAAAAACCGAAACCAGTGAAAATGAATCACACCGGCATTGAAAAAAGGCTTTCAGAAAAGAATGTTTCAAACATAATGATCTTCTGTATAGATTCGAAAAGAGAGGACTTCAACGCAGAACTATAAAAAGAATGGGTCTAATAAATATTGGTAATATAGTTGCCCCTGACGATTTGTTCACGACTGGAAATCGCATTTGTCGATATAAAACATACGAGAGAATAGACATATTTATCCTCTGAAAGACAAGCGTGCCGTGACGCTTGAAAACTGCATGCTGTTTAGCGCGCTCGCTCAGCGCTTGCTTCCTCCGGCATAAAAAAAATCACTTTCATCGATAAGATTAAATTCTGTTATCTCATCCTAATATGAACTCTCCCTGCCAACGCCCTCCCCCAATGTTAATCAACAAATTGCCACCACCTTTTGCAAGATAAAAAGAAGAGGCCCATACATCATTCCTGTATCATGAAATGGCGCGTGAAACAGCCCACCTTTTAAAAAGCCAAAATGTCAAATTTCGAAGCCAATGGGAGAGGGAAGGGTCCCTCTCCGCAGAGCCTCTCTGCAATTGTCAAAAACAACATCCACAACGCATTGCACAGGAAATTCAAATTATGGTATTCCCTTCCATCCGGAAAAACATACGCCGCTGAAAACGCACATTTTCAAGGTAAATTGTAAATTTTCCTCTCCCTGGGAGGGGACCGGCGCCCTCCAATGACCCTCCCGCCATTAAGCCATAATTCAACAATTGCCAAACTTTTGTAACCCAAACAGCAAAGAACAAAAAAATGTATTATTGACCAAATGAAAAATTGAAAAAGGCCGTGAACACATCACCCTTTTCAAGGCAAAAATTATCAAATTTCTCACGCTGAGAACCCCTCGAAGACCCCTCCCCAATCATATCAACAACAATTCGCCACACTTTTGCCAAAATCCCAGCAAAAATACAGAATTTATGGGCTTTATTTCAAATGGAGAATGAAATATTGTAACAAGTGAAGAGGGTGCAGTTAAAAATTGATTAGATACCAATTGAACATGCTCAGAGCTTTATACGGTTGTAATGTATAGACGTTTGCCGTCGGTAATTTGCGGAAAAAATTGTCGGTAATTAGGCTCTTACACCCCCACTCAAAAAGGTCTAGGTACGCCCCTGATTTCAAATATGCATGATAAATCATTTCAAATAATTTCAGAAGGTGTACCAAACACAATTTCTGCCCCGGGTTCCCGCTTTCTGCTTTTCTTCCGTGTTCTTTTCTTCGTTTACTAGTATTATATTTTTTTTTATTGTTGACTTTCGATTGGGAAGAGGGTATTATGCCATGACGTTTGCAGAAGATTTATTCAAGTTGAGAGAACTTTAACAAAAGCGTGAAATACGTCCATTTATTGTACATTTTTATAAGTTTCTTTATTTTTATTCTTTTCAGAAGCATCTGATCCATGTTCCCGTTCGGGTGTAACATGCACTAAAACTAAATGTGCAGGGACGTTCGTCAGTAACCTATGTCCTGCCGCCGCCAGTGACGTCAGGTGCTGCATTTCAGGTGATTATTGTACCAAGGAGATAAACACACACACACACACACACACACACACACACACACACACACACACACACACACACACACACACACACACACACACACACACACACACACACACACACACACACACACACACACACACACACACACACACACACACACACACACACACACACACACAAATAACTACCCCCCCTTCGAACTACCAGAACTTTTTAACGAAATGAGTTTTAGCAAAATAATTTGATTCCCACACTCATTGACTATAACTTCTGTGTGAAAATGTGATTGATCCGTGAGTCCATGCATAAGTGAGCATGTATTAAGTGCACAAATGTCACTTTTCAAAAGTCACAGGAGTCATCTTTTATGCCAAAATAATGGTAAATAATGACCCTTTTTTTTGTTGCTTTATTTAAAGTTTATTTTAAAGTTTGCTCACTCAACCATAACATGGTTACAACCATGACATGCGTATAACATATAGAGATATATTTAGCTGAAAAATATCGGATTTTATTTTTTTCAATAAACTATAATGGATTTCACAATTTTAAAATTGAGGAAGGATGGAAATTTTAAATTAAACTCACTGAAGCGTAAAATACGCAAAAAGAGCCAGGAGAGGTGTAAGGGGTCAAACTATTAACATAAACATTAACCAGAAACAGAAATTGTCAAAATCCTGCATCACAAATCATTTTGCCTTTGATATGTGCTTACTCATGCATGACTCGACAGATCAGTCACATTTTCACGCAGAAGTTAATCAATTAGTGTAGAAACAACCTTGCCAAATTGCTCTGATCAAAATTATTTCTTTCAAAAGTTTTTTTTTTTTTTTTGAAAAGCGGGGTAGTTAAACTTTTGTTGTTGTGTTAGGATAAGGGATGGAGTACCAACAATGCCTCAATGCCGCCACGTGATAAAGTGATGCGCTTGTGCTTAACTGTATCTTTGTTATAGGCAGACAACAGAATTTCATTTGATTGTATAATTCAGATCCAAAGTCAGATTCATATTACATTTATTTCTTCCGCACACAATTGATGGCAATAACAAACAACAACTCATATTTCTACATAGACATTTTCCATTATATACATTACATCATACAACAAAAAGTTGTGGATTCTAAAACTCAAAGATGGAAGACGGCGTAACACCCGCAGGCAAGCTGCCTGATATGGGGTATATGCCGGTGCACGACACGAGAAGGGGGCGAATGAAAAAAAAAAGGTACAGGGAAAGAAAGAAAAGAAAAACGATGGAGAGAGAGAAAAAAAATATATATAACGAAAAATTAGCAAGAGAAGAAAAAAATCAGGATCAGGTTTCCTCTTTAAAAAAAGTAATTTTGAAAAATAGATAATAGCTAAATGTATAGATGCGCTACGCGTGTGTGAACTAAAGTAGCCAAGATACAACAATTACAATGGGCTAGCATACTTAACTCAATCATAGATTAATTACTGCACTTTCAAAAAATAAATGATTTTATAATGATACTTTTCTCAAAAGTGAGTGAGCAAAATGCAAGACCCGAGGAACACGGGAAACAACAAATGTGCGCAAATTCCTGAAATATAACAATCATATTTGAAGATTTAAAAAAAAAATCGAATTCATTTGTAGAAAGCGTCAGAATTGAAATGAAAGTAAACAATAGTATGGAATCCAACATTTCTCACAAAATACGGCTTTGACTCAAACTTGCAGACAATTTGTCTTACTTCTTTCACTTAATATACTCCTTAAGAGGGTGAACATCACTTTGGTTAACGGAGAAACAAGTGTAACTATTCACGATACTTTATGGAATATCAAAACTCGTCAGTTCTTCCTATAAGTTGGTGGATGTAACACCGAACATCAAAAACACCCAAACACCCGAAGAATTCTTGTGTACATCCTTATAAAACTGATAGCTGCATGTTTTTCGATTGTTACTTTGCTGGAACTCTATTCATTTACAAGCAAATTTTAAAACAGGGTTATTTAGTGATGACCGTCGCCCAGAGGATTTTTTTTTTCCTGAAAAGGGTAGTGGGAGCATAAGCAGTTGAAGTATTATTAGAAGTATAGTAGTGGTAGTAGTAGTAGTAGTAGTCGTCGTAGTCGTAGTAGCAGTAGTAGTAGTAGTAGTAGTAGTAGTAGTAGTAGTAGTAGTAGTAGTAGTAGTAGTAGTAGTAGTAGTAGTAGTCGTCGTAGTAGTAGTAGTAGTAGTAGTAGTAGCAGTAGTCGTCGTAGTAGTAGTAGCAGTAGTAGTAGTAGTAGTAGTAGTAGCAGCAGCAGTAGTAGCAGTAGTAGTAGTGGTAGTAGTAGTAGTAGCAGCAGCAGTAGTAGCAGTAGTAGTAGTGGTAGTAGTAGTCGTAGTGTAGTAGTAGTAGTAGTAGTAGTAGTAGTAGTAGCAGTAGTCGTCGTAGTAGTAGTAGCAGTAGCAGAAGTAGTAGTCGTAGTGTAGTAGTGTAGTAGTAGTAGTAGTAGTCGTCGTCGTCGTCGTCGTCGTCGTCGTCGTCGTCGTAGTAGTAGTAGTAGTAGTAGTAGTAGTAGTAGTAGTAGTAGTAGTTGTTGTAGTAGTCGTCGTCGTCGTCGTCGTCGTAGTAGTAGTAGTAGTAGTAGTAGTAGTAGTAGTAGTAGTAGTAGTAGTAGTAGTAGTAGTAGTAGTAGTAGTAGTAGTAGTAGTATACGAGGAAGTCAAGAACTACTATTCTTAACTTTTCTTTCTTTTTCCAATTCATTTACACCCAGAATCCAGTCCATGAAATGAAACCTCCGTGGCTTCCAGAACTGACCACCCGAAATTTGTTTGTTACGAAGAGAAAATGGTTATGACCACGTCGCCTCTATAATTATAGCGACATTATTTTATATTATTGAAGTGCAAGAAGAAGCAGAAATAAAGATACACCCGATTACTTTGCTCAGTTATGCGTGTTACAAGTTAATATGGCACGCAAAGTACTAATATTATTGTTAACAAGCCGCATGTACTAATTGCCAAATTTGTGTATCTGACCTACATGATAGTGTGGAATGGACAAAATAATGATCACACTGGAACACAAAACTTTTGACCATTATGCTGTCAATGGCAAAATACGTAAAGATGAATGTATATATCTCAATTAAGGACGGCATTAATTTCTTTAACACTACAGTCTACAGGGTCTATGGTGCTGAGGGTACTGGAATTGCCGTTCTTTGATTCCCTTCTTTACAAGCACTTAATGATCGGTTTTAATTGCAATGTTCTCAGGGCCTCATCTTTAGACATTATCAAAGACACTAGCAGCATAGAGGATCACGTGGCTCATATTCTTTTAAGCCCGACACATTGTTAAACGATGGCTGTCAGCTAGAAATTGAATCAGTTCGTAAAAGAGAAAATCAAACATTAATTCAAGGTAGCTTTCTCAATCACTTTCTTTTTAATACAGTTTTCTTCACTTAAAACAAACAGTACAATAATTGTATTATTCTTGAGCTGTGTTTCATTCTTATATGCAAACATCTCACCAACAATATTATATTGATAAAATACAACAGCATGCAAATTAGACATTTTACTTGTATCCGTACAGGTCGTTGTTTTGTGTGTGTCTTTCTTTCTGTGTGTATTGTGTGTATGTGGAGGGTAGTGGAATATCCGTGATAGGGGCTCCGGTCCATTTTTGGTATGAGGGGGGGGGGGGGTAAACAAGTTTTTAAAAAAATGACAAAAAATACTTCGGCATGCTCCGCGCGCAAATTGAAAATTATGTATGCTTAGTAATATGTTTATATTGAGCTTGATTTTTTTTGTAGTGCCTTGCACTACTTGTTGAAAGTGTCCTTGCATTACGTTTTACGAATTGTTCAAGTTGTCAAAGTTATGGGGGAATCGATATGCTTGGCCCCCATATTTTCATTGAGGTGGCAATCCCCCGCCCCCCCCCCCACCCGCAAGATTGAAGTCCCTGGTCCGCGGGATAAATGGCAAATCAGTCGATTCGGAGGGAGGGAAACGACGGGATTGATTGATTGATTGATTGATTGATTGATTGATTGATTGATTGATTGATTGATTGATTGATTGATTGATTGATTGATTGATTGATTCTATTTTTCCACTTTTTTCACATAAAATAAATCAATACATTGAAAAACAGAATATAAATAAATCCAATACAGTATTGAACAACACATCGTAAACACATGAGTTATAACTGCTGACAAAAAAACATAATAATCTTACGCGGTTTACAACTTACACTAATAATATGTATACTAACAACGGAGAATAATTATATTCTGTAAGTATTTTTAAAGCAACAACCTAATTTAAAAGCACAGCTTGGATATTACTTAGCCCCCCCCCAAGTAAAGATAGGAAACTGCCTCAATTGTATCTTACCGTATACGAAACGAAGCGTATATTAAAATGAGACGTGACAGACAAAACAAAATAATAACAACGGAGAAATAAAAACAAAACAAACAATAACAACGGAGAAATAAAAAACAAACAAAGACCACGAAGAAATACGGGAGAAAAGGAGGTCAAACGGGAGAAAAGAAAAGAAGTGGAGGAGCAAGTCTACTCCATCGACGATATCGAGATTAATTAATCTGATGGTGGTACATGTATTTGCATAATTACATAAATACATGTAACACTGATGGTGGTACATGTATTTGCATAATTGCATAATCGTACTCGTACGATTTTTGCCAAAAAACTATAATATTTACTGGACCTAAATTTTGGAACGATCTTCCCACAGAAATAATCCACAGTCCACCCTTGCATGTTTTTAAACGGAAGTTGAAATTGTTGTTCTTAAACGCATATAATGCATAGTTTACTCATTACTTGTAACTGAAATCCAACATGAAATTGAGTGTGTTATATACATTTATGATTCATATATAGCTTTGCCTGTAAAACACGTGTTGATGTTATGAAAGTTGTTAATCTTATATGTAAATGTACTCATGCATATTATTATCAATCACCTGCATCCCGACATTGTTAATATACCATTGGACGCCACCTATGCCCAACGCACTACCTCTTCAATAATTG
>JZLH01S0006705.1:35612-47093 GCA_001188425.1 Eucidaris tribuloides | reverse complement strand
TTAATTATGCAAATTTATGCTATGAGATTCATATCTTTGCCTCTATAACTCACTTTAAAAAACTAGCTCACAGAATGCTTATTTTTTGTGGATAATATTCTTTTGACGATTTCTGACAATTATCTATCAAAAAAATTGCTGAATTAGAATGAAATTTCTTATGTTATTTTATTGTTTCATGCAATTTCTTACAGTAGTATTTGATTGATTTTTTCGACCTTTTGTTTTTTATTGTTTTTTCTATGAAAATTTGTCGGGGACACCTTTTGCGATCATAAACAGCATCAAATTAGTTAATTTAACAATCAGTAAAGTAAAAATAATCATTACATTTATGAATTTGGGGCTTTGAAAACACAAATTTGCATTGAAATAAACACACGATTATGTTTTGAGCGATTTTTGGTGTGACATGCAGTACAAAAAGGTTTGGGTAACTTCGGACCGCGTACGCCGGACATCGCGAATTTGGTCTTCAAAAGATCGCGCCAAGACTTGCAAAGTAAAAAGTCAGCGAGCGACGCAGTTCAAAAAATCTCGCGCGGCCGCAATGCGTCGCAAACTTTCGGGGGGGGCGGCTATTTTGAGCCCCCCCCGCCGGCCAGATAGGGATTAAATATGAAAGAAAACTGAATGGAAACCATCTGTAATTAAATAATGACTGCAACTGAGAAGAAAATTTGCTGAAGCCAGCAGGATTTTTGAACAGTGACCCCGGGAGATAGCAAGTCCTTGGTCTACCACCTTGAGCTTTCCAGCCTTGCTGCCTTTGATTGCTTTCATAACTAAATAATAGCGAAGTAAAGTCTAGCAACAGTGTATACACAGTATAGTATTGGCAAGTCGGTAATGGTACTACACTATTACAGCCATAGTATACAGTTTAAGTTATCCTGCGTGATTAGGGGTAACTGATAGCAATTAAGTAAGCGTTCACATCATTACACATTTAAATGGGAAATGGCACAATGCAAAAAGTCCTTCAATTAGGACACAGATAATCCACAATCAATTAATACTGTTTAAGTACTCTGTTGTGAAAAGTTTCACAGTCATACATTGCTCTTAGGCCTGTCTTAAAAATGCTGCTGACAGTGAAATTTGTTCTATAGCTTTCTGTGGGATTCAAATTGTCCTATCAGGCGTCAGAGATTATTCAATACTGGTAGAATTAATGCTTGTGTTCTTAAGCAAACAAGTTCAGAGACAATCCTGCTAGCATGAATTACCCTTAGCCATGTTATATGGTAGATGCCACCCGATACTCTAGTGCAATAGATGCTTTATACAACCCTTACACCTGTCTGATTCTCCTCTTGGCTAAATGTTGCTGTGTGAAGGCATGGCATAGGACAGCGGTTCCAAAAATCCCGACCACCTAAAATTTTGTAATTTTTATTTAGAAACAAAATCTTATCTTGAACCAAATTTTCCATACATGAACTGAAGAAATATATCGATGTGGATTTATTTCATTAAGCTGAAAATATTTAATATCTATTCAAAAATTACAGCCTCTGTACAAAGAATTGTACAGTCCACGCTGCTTCCCGTTCCCGTGAGCTGGGTAGATGTTTAACCATTGATTCTTGAGGCATTATTTTTCTTCTTCCTCTCCATGTGCCAAGATTGTTCAGAATTTCTTATTATTATTTTTGACTTCGCTACTTTGCCTCTTGCATGCATCGCCACAGCACACTGCTGGCTGCGCGGCTTCTTTGTCTTTGTCAAACTTGTGCCACACCGCCATACGCATCAGACCAGAAGGTGAACGTTCGCGTGCCAGGCTGTGCACATATCCCACAGTAGCCTCAAGAAATCGCTGTGCTTTGACAGTTTGGACGCGACAGACGTCTCAACTGTACACATTTGTTCTCGTGAGGTTCCGACATCGTGAGTCTGACGTTGCAAATGCTCTTATGCCGGCGACCCAACTCAGATCCACGTATATGCCATAAACTTACACGTTACAATCTCTGAGTTTTTATTTAGTGCGACTGTGTCAATTGAATTTAGAAATAACATGCTATAACTCACCAAAAATCCGAGATTTTCTTTGAGATTCATTTCTTCACGGAATTGCACAGCCGAAGTTGTTTGGGTGGTATGTCTATGTGGAGCTCGCTCGCCAGGCGTGACCCGTGGCAATGTAATACGGAGTTTTCAAGTCTTGCAAATATCCGATACCCAGCTATCTCGATCCGTCGAGAATAGAGCGGCCACTTCCGTTCAGGTCGCGCCGCGTGCCTAGTTCCACTCGCTGCTCGACAATGCTGTCTCATGGCATCGGCATCAAATGGCGAGCAGGATGCCAGTAATGTTTGACTTTAGACTCCGAGTTACATTCCAGGGTCATCGCTTCGCCGAGCCGACTCTACATAGATACCACGCAAACAACTCTGCGTGCAATTCCTGGAAGAATGAAGTCCTCAAGAAATCTCGGATTTGGTTGAGTTTTACCATTTTTTTTCTAAATTTCAATTGCCTACAGTCGAACAAAAAACATCAGAGATTTTCAACGCGAGTAAGTTTATGGTCTTAACGTGATTGGGGTGCAATGCATCACCTACTACGTATTGTGGCCAGGATATGGACCACATCACACAACTTACCTAATAATGGCGGATTTTTTTTGTGAGTGCCTTATCAATGCAATTCAAGTGATTCTTGTATATATGATCTACAGTCTCTTATATAGATCTAACTTGTGCACGACTGCGCAAAAAATCTCATAGAGGCGAGCTATAGATAGACATGCGACTTGCTGTGGGTTGGAAGCGCGACTGCCCATAGATTCTCACCTATGACGGATCGGTAATGTGGCAATCCACGAATCTAAGCAACTGACTCCGGTACAGTTGCATCCGCTGCCGCACGGCAGCGGGATGCTTGGTATTGAATCCCAACAGCAAATTTTCGAGCCTAACAATGCAATTATCACTTTTAAAGAGAGGAGAAATGACAAAACGTCGGAAGAAACCTCTCCGTTTCGAAGCCGACGGCGCGTAACTCGACCACAATTGCCCACCGAATAGGTAAAGTACATTTTTCAGTTTAATTACTAGAATGTTCCAATAATGAATGATGCTCTCCCAGTTCACAAAAAAAAGTTCGATAACCTTACACGTTCTGCGCTTAGGCTCATTACTCTTCTACACAGCAAACAAAAGCCAAAGCCAAAGGCCGAAACACTTGCAAATAAGTGCTTTGTTAGACAAAAGTAGACGGGTCTATCTACATTTAATTTATAGGCGATTCCATGTGGCAGTTAAGTTTCTTTAGTACTTAAAAACTTCATAATGACATGCGGCCTTCCGCTGTTCTGGTCTATCACGTGATTTTGCAATTTAAATACTGGAAGAAAAAGTTAATGAAACAATAAAATCTTACCTTCTGTGTCGCCCTGCAGAATTCTGGCCTGATGAGCTCGCCATGTTGAAAAATAATCAGGCTCGCGGAAGATGATGACAAATATTGTAAGTGTTATATTTATCTTTTTCCATTCTTTAGCAACATATTTTTTGAACAAAAAATATTTTTTTTTATAACACATAATATTATTGCTAAAAAATAATGATTATTTTATTCAAATAATTTTATAATACAATTCAGGCCAACGTTGCTACAATTAATTTGCAATAGCTGTGTGAGAATGTGGAGGAAGATCTTGCGCTCGCATGGAATTCGCAAAACAGTACGCAGCTGATTGACGATACTCCATATTTGCCGATTGGCCGTTCGCGTAGCTGATGGGGCAGGGGCAATCTTCCCCCCCCCGCGTCACTCCCATTGGCAAAAACAGATAAAATGAAAAGAAATAGGCCTACAAGTCTTAAAAGGGAAAATGAGCGTTTCGTAAAGTTTACGGCAACGTTACAATTGTCAAACAAGATATGCTGACCTAGGCTACTACTTGGGTTTTATTTTCTCAAAAAGATGGCACCATTTTCTCATTGAGCCAACGTCATCCTTCCTCAATTGGTACAATCAAAACCCTACCTACACTGAAATGATACTTAATAGCAGCAAAAATGTGTTGCATAAAATAATATCGCTTTTGTGATGAAAACGTTGTATGGCCTGACCTAACAGATACTAGCTAGCTAGCTAGTAGCTACGCTAGACCTAGTCTAAGCCCTAGCATAGATAGATAGATTAGATGCTATAGATAGATAGATAGATGATAATAGATAGATAGTAGATGATAAATAGATGAGATAGATAGATATATAGATATGATAGATAGATAGATAGATAGATAGATCGATAGATAGATAGATAGATAGATAGATATCTAATTAGGTAGATAGATAGATAATAGCATAGATAGATAGATAGGATAGATAGATGATAGATAGATAGCATAGATAGATAGATAGATAGATGATAATATGATAGATAGATAGATGAAAATAGCATGGATATGATAGATATAATAGATAGATAAGATAGATAGATAGATAGAATAGCATAGAATAAGATAGATGAAGATTAGATATAGATAGAGTAGACTAGATAGATAGATAGATAGATATGATAGATAGATAGATAAGATAGATGATAGTAGATAGCATAGATAGTATTAGATAGCTTGACTAGATAGGATGATCAGATAGTGATAGTATAGATAGATAGATAGATAGATAGATAGGTGACATAGATAGATGATAGATATAGATAGATAGATAGATAGATAGATAAGATAGTATAGATAGAGATGTTATGGTTATGATATTATTATCGCGCTGAAGGCTGTAAATCGGCCTGGTAAATTTGTTTTCATCATCATCATCATCATCATCTTCAACATCATCATCATCATCATCATCATCATATCATCATATCTCATATCATCATCATCATCATCATCATTATCATCATTATCTCATCATCCTTTTTGGCAAGAAAACATAAGCAACCACACAACGTTTACCCATTTTTAACACAGTTTGAAACATGTCATTTAAATTAATTATTGATTGATTGATTGATTCACATTTCTCAAAATAAATATAACAAACGAATACAGTGTAGTACGAATCATAAATTTATAAGTACATTAAAAGAAACATACAAATAAAAAAAAACAACTTAGCGGTTAGTTATAAGCAGATTTACATTATTGACATTTGATAATCAAGATAAATGTAGGAACCTACATAAAAGAGAACTTGTGTAGACTGTAGGTCCTGAATTGTGTAAATTTGGAAAAGTGGCAATCAAAGTGCGAGAACGGACCGAAACGATAATGGACAAAGAAAAGAGAAACGAGAGGGTGGCTTGTAAAGATCCAGTGTAACAGTTAGGTAGTTCTGCCGTCTGCAGAAACTATACAACGAACACTCGGACCGCGTTACATTGATAATTCGACGGAATTTATACACAATGTAATAGAATAGAAATGGCCCATATACACAACAACAGGTATCTGCTTCATATGCAGGGTCTTGAACTTGACGATATTTCACGAAAAGGAGCTGATACCCGTGAAGGCAACAAGACCTACTGCATATGAAATCAAAACAACAAAAATATATTCGCGGTAGGGGTGGGAGGTGGGGGTAGGGTATTAACCGCGCCGCAGGACTAAGCACGGGCCTAACCCCGCGCTAGGTTGTACGGAAATGCCCTGTGCAATAGTTGAAATCAAATCGTCTCGCAATGGGTAAAGAGTTGATAATCTTATATGTAAATGTACTCATGCATATTATTATCAATCACCTGCATCCCGACATTGTTAATATACCATTGGACGCCACCTATGCCCAACGCACTACCTCTTCAATAATTACTTTACCCATTGGAGACGATTTGATTTCACTATTGCACGCATTTTCCGTACAACCTAGCGCGGGTTAGCCCGTGCTTAGTCTCCGGCGGGTTAATACCCCCACCCCACCCCCACCCCCGAATATATTTTGTTGTTTTGATTTCTATGCAGTAGGTCTTGTTGCCTTCAAGGGTATGCTCCTTTGTCGGGATGTCAGTTCAGGACCCTCATTATGAACAGATATATATTTCTATTTCTGTTGTGTATAATTCGTAATTATAATGTAACGCCGAGTGTTCGTTGTATAGTTCTGCAGACACACCTTAACTTACACGGTCTTTACAAGCACCCTCTCTTTTCTTTTTTCTTTGTCATTATCGTTTTCGGTCCGTTCTCCCACTTTGATTCCACTTTTCCAAATTTACCAATTCAGGGACCTATAGTTTAACAAGTTCTCTTTTATGTACGTTCCTACATTTCTCTTGATTTATCAAAATGACATAATGTAAATCTGCTTATAACTGACCGCTAAGTTGTTGTTTTCTTTATTTGTATTTTCCTTTAATGTACTTATACAATTTATGATTGTACCACACTCTATTGTTTGTTATATTTATTTCGAGAAATGTGAATAAATCAATCAATCAATCAATCAATCAATCAATCAATCAAATGAAATGAAATGAAATAAAATGTATTAAAATGTATGGTGTTTTAGCTTTATGAAAATACCAAAATGAATTTCATACATTAAAACATAATTTTCACTTGTACCATTTTTCTTTTGATACACACTATACTGTGGCACACTTGTTCCATCAAATAGATCACCGAGTTTCTTCTGGCCACGTGACGTGTGTCTAAGTGCCAATCTGCATAAGTTGAATCAACCTCATTTCATATTCAGAATATCAAACGAGGTTATTAATCTTGGTGGGAGATTTTGTATAGTTTAAAAGGCAGTGACATTGTTGGGAGAAACAAAATGCCTCTTGAACCAAATGGTTGGAAGATATATAAATGGATATACCAGCTGGAGTGTATCTCCTGGTCGGAAGGATTTATCTTGAATTTGTTTTCTTAAGCCGAATCAAGCATGAATATACTAGCATTTTGTTTCTCTCGAGTCCCGATAAAAATACATTCCATAAAACCCTGTACACAACAAATTTGTCTGTCACAAGGTATACTGATGGAAGTTTCTTTAGAATGAATCAACTTTTGATTACCAAATTTTCACAGGGGAATTCTTGCAATAATTTATAGTACTTGATCACGAATAGTTTCACCCGAAGTTGAGGACTACTCCCAATCATGTCATTTACCTTTAACTCTTCATCACTCGATTCAGTGTGAACTTGTTATTTATGTTTTGCCACGAAAAAAAAAAATATATGAAATGAAGAAAATAAAACCTCTTCAAACAAGAAAAAAGAAAGTATATGGGTAGATTTGTTCAATAATAACCTATACCTCATCACCAACAGAAAGTGGACAACACTCTTCATCACCACAAACATCCGAGTCAGAAACCACCCAGTCGGAGACAACAACTGAGGCTACTGTACCGGTACAGACGACTACAGGTATTGGGGTTTGGAAGCCCCGGGGGGGGGGGGGGTCAATCTCCACACGGTCTGCTACCCACCCGTGTCCAACAACCTTAGAAATGCACCCTAAACGTCGCATATCAATTTGTTTAGCGCAAAAACGCTCCTCTTTTGGGCAGAGAAATACGACGCACAGGTTATGCATTACTGCTCTCACACTGTGCTGTGTAGGAGCAGTCTATTGTTTACATTCACACTCGAATGCATAATAATAAAGAGTGCGTTGGTTTCTAGCCATCGGGGAAAGTCAGAAAAATGAGAGAAAATGGTGTCTGTGGTTAGTTTTTCCAATTCTGCGGGCCTTCTTCTAGCCAATAAAATTTGATTTTTACATTTTTAGAATCTTCAGACTTTCCGCCACACATACTCATCTTCAATATATTTATAGGTGGCGCACTTTCATTTTATGAAGCGGCAAAGTCAGAAAAAATGGGGAAAACGAGGATCTTCCACGAGATTTTTTTTTAACCAGAAAGGAAGTCTTTAGAATCAATTCCCCGTGTCATAACATTGACTTAGTTCACAAATTCTGATCTAACCTTATAAAGAGAAACCTTTGATTATCATAAATCTCGTTTCAATAGTATATAAAGCTTGTAGATTTGTTACAATGGCAAAAAATGGGAAAAAACGACGGTTTTAGTTCCAGTTTACCATTGTGTTGCAAAACTCTAGACCATGAAGAAAGTAAGAAATCGTTTAGAAATTGATATGTAACCTACATAACGAAATTTGATACACTAAATGGCGTAACAAAGGAGAAAAACTACCCTAAATGGCGTGAACAGGGAATCCACTAATTTGATACCCTAAGTGGCGTAAACAGTGAAATCAACTAATTTGATACCCAACCCAAGTGTCCTTCTCATCTAAAACATTGGTGTACATTGCACAACCAGAAGAGTTCACTTAACAATTCATAAATAATTTTCCAAATTTAACAAACGCTCATTTGAAGATATTATTAGATCTACTCAGTTTTGCACCCCTAAATGGCGTAATCTACATAACCAAATTAGTAACCCTAAATGGCATGACATGTGAGAAAATACAACCCTAAGTAGCGATTGCCGGCGAATGGTGCTGAAAAAAAGACGTCGACGACGCCCGAGTGCTGGAAAAGGAACCCTTTTCGACGCCTTTTCTGGACGCGGGTGCGTAGCAGGAAGTGTGAAGAGTGACCCCCCCCCCCCCCCCCTCCCCGACTTTTGGAAACATTTCTTCTCTAGTAAATAAGCCATTGTCATCCCATTTCAGTGAATTGCAATTCTAGCAAATTCAATACCCAGCTTTTGGCTACGACGCGTAAAATATCATTTTAACCATTCAAGTACGATTTTCATAATAAAGGTAATTGAGTTTAGTGGGAATGCTAACAGCCCAACACAAGTCTTTTTTAAAGGCTAGAAGAAATTTGAAACTTACTGAAATTACTATCCATCGTTTCAAAACTTGAAATAGTAAAACACATATCTTTCTGGAGTATTTTAGGATAGTCTTTTTTTCAGTTTTTAAGAAAGATCTGAAATATTATGTTGAAGTTGTTTAACACAGCTTAGACTCATAGGAGTTATAAGTGGATTCCATTTACTCACAAAACTATATCTGTGATATTTGAGGTTAACATCATCTTACAACTTTTGTAATGCTGCAGATTAAAGCTAGGAATACTCCAAATATTGCTGAGTCAATTTAATGGCACGTTACTATAGAAATTATTCATTAAGTCGAATCCCTTTGCTTTTGCAACATGTGGGGAAAGCAATTTGTGAACATGGTAAATTGTACGTAAATCAAAGTATTAGTGTTCACCCTTACATCAATTTCTACCTCCATGCATCAACTTGATAGATGCAATTAAGGCCATGGACTGTGCCGATATCTATTCCTCTGGACGTCAAACAAGCGGTGTCTTCACGCTGTATGTGGGTGACAATCCGGTGGAGGTATACTGTGACATGGATACTGAAGGTGGTGGATGGACTGTAAGTTTGAAATCCGATCCGGAATCGTACTGACTACGCTTTACCTTGACTTGTGAAACTCAAGGCCGCGGAACGTGTGTGTGTGTGTGTGTGTGTGTGTGTGTGTGTGTGTGTGTGTGTGTGTGTGTGTGTGTGTGTGTGTGCGGAGAGAGAGAGGCCGGGGGGGGGGCATCCTCGGGGATTTGCATCCTGGGGCCTGCTTATTAGTGCTAGAGTTTTAAGGAGCCTATTTGACTCCCTGATCAGTGGCGGATCTATAGCTTTTTGCTAAGGGGGTGGGTTGGGCCCTGGGGGTTGGGAACCAAAAGTAAGAAAAACGTCACGGGGAAGCGCGCCCAAAAATTGAAAATTGTGTGTGTTAAGTAGTATTCTTATATTAAGTTTAATGGTTTTGTTGTGGCTTGCGTTAATGTTTAAACGTATCCTTGCATTGCGTTTCATGAATAGACCATAAAAAAGCACTTTTTCATTTTCACTTGGCAGCCCAAGGGAGGGCTTAAGCCCCCAAAACTCTCCCCGTAGATCCGCCACTGCTGATACCACTACTGTTTTCGTGAAATGGAAATCAACAATAATTAGAAGCATTTCCACTTTCAAAATTGTTGGTATTTTCGCAGCGATAACTTTTTTTTTACTATTAACTGAAATATTTTAAACTTTGTTGATAACTTGGGTAATTCCATTCGTTGAAATATTTTCTATAGAAAATTCCGATCTTTAATTTTCACAGAAGAGGCCGCAAATAATTAAGAATATTACGAAGGTCTTTTGTCAAGAAGATGCAATAATTGTACCCCTTGGAGAAAACTAAACGTTATGCTGGTTAACATTGTAAAAATGAATTTCAACTAAATGCCGCAAAATTGCTTTTTGTCAACAGGGTCCGCGGACATTTTGATTTTTTTTATTCGAGTTTGTGTCTGTGCGTCTATGTTTTTGTTTTGTTTGCCCGCCAAAAAATGAAATATCTGCCAAATTACAAGCCAAACATGATCCGACAGTTGTATTTGTGTAAGCTCGGCTTTTCTTTTCGTTTCATCAGTTTGATTTATACGCTGCACTTTGAATTACTTCGTTATAATGTGTATGTATATTTAATATACCATATAGGTATTTCAACGTCGGGAAGATGGGAGTGTAGACTTTTATCGAAACTGGACCGAGTACAAACATGGCTTTGGAAATGTGACGTCAGAACATTGGCTTGGTAATGACAACACACATCGCCTTACCAACCAGACAAGCTGTCAGCTTCGAGTAGATCTGGAAGACTTCGATGGGGAACGACGTTATGCTTTATACTCTACTTTCATGGTAGATAATGAAGATGGGAAATATCATTTAAAAGTTGGTGGATATAATGGCACTGCAGGTAATTGATGGAATAATAAATTCTTTTATCGGTTAAATCTCAAATTTCGATCCGGAGGGTAACACTGTAATTTCAGTCCCAGCTTGTGATAAAATAGGTACGACGGGGTCTTTAGGTGAATGTTGCGCAACTTTTTTTTTACCCGGGGATAATTTATGATTATCTTGCTTATTATAAGCTGTTGAACGTACCTTTTAATTTTAACAGTTTGCATTTAATTATTTTGAAACGAATAACGTATATTAGAGTAACTGTTCTTACAATCTTATTTTATTTGTCGAGTTTTTATTTCTTGCAGAATATAAACAATAAGAAAACGCAAGTGTCTGATCTCGTTTGAGCTGTGACTGTACAGTGCGTCCCAGAAAAAAAAACAGAACCCTAAAACAAAGGCTTATTGTGTAAAAGCAATGGGGTGTACACTCTAAATTGCTGGGATTTAAAATAAATCCTGATCGGCTGTGAATAGGGACCAGTCGAATTTTGGATTTAGGTTTAAATCGTAACGATTTATATTTCATCCACAAATTCTTAAAATTTAAATCTAAATCCAAAAATCGACTGGTCACTATTCACAGCCGATGAGGATTTATTTTAAATCCCTGTAAGTTAGAGTGTATGATTGAAAAAACGAGTTCAAAATAAACTATGACTTTTTCTCTTTCAAATGATTTATTAAGCACACTTATTTATCCATGCATCTCTGAGTACCATGACTTTGAAAATCTAATGTCAAAAGCCATT
>JZLH01S0006705.1:18529-23028 GCA_001188425.1 Eucidaris tribuloides | reverse complement strand
CACAACTACGACACGACACACACACACACACACACACACACACACACACACACACACACACACACACACACACACACACACACACACACACACACACACACACACACACACACACACACACACACACACACACACACACACACACACACACACACACACACGCGCGCGCGCGCAAACACACTTTCTGGAAGTTTCGTTGAAATACATGTATTTAAAAAAAATCGCTAGCCCAATGGGCCAGGAGTTAGGCGTCCTGAAGGGAAACAAGATATATGTGAGGGTTAATGTATGGTCTTGTATCCTTGCATAAACGTTGGCTGACATGACTTCACATAATTATTTGGCTCTTTTTTACTTCGTTTTGCGGGCAAAAAAATTAAGTATCCGATAAATGGCTTTATATGGGTGGTATTTTGGTGGTTTTCAGGCATACCTGGAAAAAATCACTATTTCAGTTTTTAAAAAATGGGCCAATCCACGGCAAAAAGTCTTTCACGCCGCGGTATAGCTATGGGTCTAAAAGTAGCAGCGCGATATATTTCATGTGCAAAATCTGGCTGCGCCTTAAAGCTGCAGGCTAACAAATGATCACAGTTAAAAAAAAAATGTGATCTGCATAATCCTCCATGCCCGAAGTGTTTTTGATAAGGTCTAAATATGAAGCCCTGAAAAAAATTGGATTTCAAAATGATTATTAAGTGCTTTAAAAAAGTTATCTACTAGTACTCAGATTGACCAGATTCTCCATGCCCATTTCCTCCCATAGACTTACCGTATACATCTAGGTTATTTTATCCTCCGTCCACTGGAGTGAAAATTGTTCATTCATGAATATCTTGCCAGTGGCAGCATAACTTTTCAAACTTAAGGATTCTAGAGTGTTTATTTGTCCATTTAAGCACTACTATGTAGCTCAGATATCACAGTTTGATTTTTTTAATTGAAGCTCCAATATGTTAGCCCATCACTTTAAAGATACTGGCTAACATTTACCACAGTTTAAAAAATGTGAGCTACATAATCCTCCATGCTCCAAGTGTCTTTGATAAGGTCTAAACAAAAACAAAAAAGCCTTGAGAAAATTGTATTTCAAAATGATTATTTAGTGCTTTAAAAAGTTAAAATCGTAACTTGACCAGATTCATCTGCCCATTTCCTCCTATAGACTTACACTGTGCAGATCTAGGCTATTTATCATCCACCGGAGTAGAAATTGTTTACTCCTGCATACCTTGCCATTGGCAGCATAGCTTTCCAAACTTTTGTATTCTAGGGTGTTAATTCCATTTGAATACTACTATGTAGCTCAGATATCAAAGTTTGACAATTTTTTAAATTGAAGCTACACAATGTTAGCCTATCACTTTAACACCGAGCCGCTGCCACGAACGCTTCACGTTCGGGTCGGTGCAGCTAGCTGCACGTAAACCGTGGCACCCAATTTTTTTTTTGGCTGCGGCAGAGGTTTCAAATGTGTTATAAATTGATTCCAACATCATTTCTAACCATATCTGGAGCATGCTACCCATGAAATACCTCAACTGCAAATTTGGCGTTTTTCATCGATTTTTGCGGGTTGAGAATAAAAAAAAAAACTGGCAACTCTGCGTTGGTGGTATTCCTAGCCCGGCGTATTGTTAGGCGCTTAGGAGCTAATTCATTCACTAATGGCTTTCTCAGTCATATCAGCTTTCCGGATGTCCACATGCAAGAATTAGCAAATAGATTGTGACTCAAATTTTCACTGAATATTGCAATGATTAATTGGGAGGATATGGAATTGGATAATATTTAACTGGATTGATAATGAAAAAACAACAATAACACTGTTTTGAGTTCTCAACAAAAATGGAGTAAGGAAGGAAAACTTTCTTTTAACACAAAAATCAATTACAGAACCGCATAATTGGCCTAATTGCTAATTGTTAAAAAAATGTAATTATAGGTTGGTATTCTTTTCTGAAGTTAGTTTTTTTTAATTACAAGACATGGGTAATGATTTTTTATAAATATTATTCACAAGTTTCCTATCATGATTCACAGATGTAATTACGTTATCCATAAAATCGACAAATTAATGAAAATGTTATTCACGTGTTCGATGCCGCCAATATCCAAATCTGTTTTTGATTCTTTGAATTTTAGTTGTTGTTTTTTTAATGTGGGACAGAAATTGTATTACTTAATAAAATGTGTAGATGTAAAGAGCATTACATAAAATGTTACGGTAGACATTTATTTTATGTGATTATTAGGCCTATAGGGGCGTCGATCCTGGGGTGGCAAGGGGGCGGTCGCCACCCCAATAAAAATATTGGGGGGGGGGGCAAACATATCGACTTACTCCCCCCCCCCGCAATAATTTTGACAACTTGAAAAATTCATAAAACGTAATGCAAGGATACGTCTAAAAAGTAGTGCAAGACAACAAAATCATTCAACTTAATATTGTAAAGTATACTACTAAACAAACTCAACTTTCAATTTTGCGCCCAAAATTTTACATTGCATCGAAAGTTTTTGACATTTTTCTTACTTTTGCCACCCTAATCCGGAAATGGATCGAGGCCCCTGGATTATTATGCCATTACGTTTACACTTTGATTTATAGGATGAGTAGAATCTGAGGTCTGGGTGTGGGGTGTATATAGAACCTCGATAAGGCAGGGTGGTTAGATACCTGATAGGTTTATATTTGTAAATATCACTTGGAGTATTCATCAAGTTCCTTGCATTGTAAGTGTGTAAAATATATAAAGTTTGATACACACCTTGATTAAAAAAAACGGGGAAAACAAGCCATGTTTCAAAGGAAGCATTTAAATTGCCTCTTCATGATGGCTTCGGCTTAAGGCAGACCTAGAGTACTTTCTGGGCAGAGCTATTGAATTCAGAGCCGTAGATATCAGAGCGGGTTTATAGGGAAACCCGCTCTGGTAGATATGCAATAGCGCCCTCTGTATACAAAGCCAAATATCAATCACCGATCAATAAGGATCAACGTATATTGCCATGATGGGTATCATGTAGTGTCGAGATTCTAAACCCTTGACCATTTTATACATTTCCTACAGTTTTCAGTTCATTTCAAGTTGTGGAAATAATACATTCTTAATTTGTCATTTTAGTATACCGTAAAAAGGAAATATTTAACTTGAAATCTAATCATTAAAGGTCACAGGAAAATAAAAACAGTTAAAAATTAGTAATGAACATAATGTAAAGTAATTTTTCATGCAGAATCTCATTCTGGCTCTTAATTCTCGATGCAAGTTTGAGGTTTGGACTTATTCACTGGACATTTTGCAAGAGTTCGTCAAAATAAAGAAGTAAATGGTCGTTACATACACGGCACAGCCAAATACCAAACAGTGCGATGAATTTCAGTAGCATGTAACCGGTTGTTTACAGTGACTTGATGAAGTAATCTCTTGAATCAGCTCACACAAGAAGCTATAATGTTTAAAGATTGTGTCAGGGATGTGCAAGTTCATTACTTCCCTTCATTATCAATACCAAACGGTAGTATAGTACTTACAAATGGTGTGTTGAAAGTCTGAGATCCATACGTCATGAATTTGTTGTTTTATGAGAAAAACTAATAACGACATGTTACCAGAATGTTGTTCTTTCCGTGAGTTTCAATTTTGCTCAAACTGCTAATCGCGGTTACTGTGTACCTTCGCAAGACCAGCGGAGGGCACCGTGATTGGTTAACCGGATAGCCTCCGCGCGACCATTGGCTAACGGCTGATCGGACAATTTTGGAACGGCACGTGCACGTTTGACGTCGCGGATTTTTTGAAATTGCTCCTGAGCAATTTAAAAAAGGATGAAGTTTAACCGTCCAGATTTTCACCAAAACTCAATATTTTACCCCAAGTCTCTATGAGAGGTGTTATTATATTAATCTTCACATTGATATGATTTCAGCTGATTTCATTCATATAGATTTTTTGACGTGCAAATCAATGACACAATTCTTTAAGATTTTGTGGAGTGTTTAACACTTAACACATACTTGAAACTCCAAGACCTCAACATCACAATTCACAGAGAAACATCGAGGTGTAAAATTCAACGCCCCAATTTTTACACTGAATTGACGCAGCACATACAAAATTTGGCTCTCAATTCCATAAAAAGTGGCGTGAACCGGGAGTTATTATTGTGCATGTTGGTGTGCTCGTACAGAATGAGATGTCGTGATACACGATGGAACAACGCACAATCGTTTGGCTTGGCAGAAAAAATAACAAAATTCAAAATTTAGCAATGTTTCATGTTTAAAATTCTGAGCTACATAATGTTAATTGCTATGTGTGTAACTTATGAGGTCCAAAAATTGAAGCCCTGCCAAAAAAAAACCCTACACACAAAAAAACACTGTTCATCAAACCGAATATTAAGTGCTTTAAAAAGTGAAAATCAATGAAAGACCATTCCAGTCCACCTCCCCCCCCCCCCCATCATAGATTGATGTGTTATGGACATTTTCT